>JAZBGY010001819.1:0-10446 GCA_037414755.1 Lydus trimaculatus
TAAATATCACACACACACACACACACACACACACACACACACAAAATAAACAAAAACAATTATTATTATTTATTATAAAATTGTTTTTTAATCTATTTTTAATGTTGTTTTTTTTTTTATATTTATATAGAGGTCAAGAATCATGTGGTATTGTAATTGGTGATGGTACAAATGATTTCCATATACATAAAGGAATGGGTTTAGTACGTAATGTATTCAATAATGATAAAATAAAACAATTAAATGGACAATTAGGTATTGGTCATACACGTTATGCAACTAGTGCAGCATCAATACCAATAAATTCCCAACCATTTGTTGTACATTCAATGCATGGTTCATTAGCCACAGCCCATAATGGACAATTAATAAATGCTGGTACATTACGTAAAATTGTATTAGAACGTGGTATTGGTTTATCAACACATAGTGATAGTGAATTAATAACACAATCATTATGTTTAATACCACCGGATGGTGAAATAAATGGTCCAAATTGGCCAGCACGTATAAAACATTTAATGCAATTATCACCATTAAGTTATTCATTATTATTAATGTTAAAAGATCGTATTTATGCTGTACGTGATCCATATGGTAATCGTCCATTATGTTTAGGTAAAATACAATCAACAACAAATTCAAATGAAATTGATGGTTGGGTTGTGTCATCGGAATCATGTGCATTTCTAACAATAACAAAATATGTACGTGAAATATTACCAGGTGAAATATTAGAATTAACATTGAATGGTATACGTACAATTGATATTGTACAATGTCCTGATGATTATAATAATAAAAAATTAGCATTTTGTATATTTGAATATGTTTATTTTGCACGTCCAAATAGTTCGTTTGAAGGACAAGAAGTATATACAGTACGTATTGAATGTGGTAAACAATTAGCTAAAGAACATCCAATTATAGCTGATATTGTTGGTTCTGTACCAGAAAGTGGTAATGCTGCTGCATTTGGTTATTCACAACAATCACAAATACCGTATGGTGAAATTTTAACAAAAAACAGTTATGTTGGACGTACATTTATACAACCAAATAATCGTTTACGTCAATTAAATGTAACATTGAAATTTAGTCCAATATCAATTAATGTTTATAATAAACGTGTTATATTAATTGATGATTCAATTGTACGTGGTAATACAATTGGACCAATTATTAAACTATTACGTAAAGCTGGTGCTAAAGAAGTACATATACGTGTGGCAAGTCCACCATTAAAATATCCATGTTATATGGGTATTAATATACCAACAAAACAAGAATTAATTGCTAATAATGCTGAATTTGATAATTTGGCTAATATGGTTGGTGCTGATAGTTTGGAATATTTAAGTGTTGATGGTTTAGTTGAAGCTGTACAAAAGAATCTTGATAATACAAAAGTTAGAGGTTATTGTACAGCATGTCTTACTGGTGATTATCCAGCTGGTATACCAGATAATCTAGATTGGTAATAGCCAACGTTGTAATATTGAACAGATACGATTCCGAAAACATCGATACAATAATAATAAATAAATTAAATAAATTATTATAATAATAATAATATAGATTAGTTTGTAATTGTAATAATAATTATGTTTTAATTTGTCTAAATTACGATAATTATCAATATATAAATATTTATTCAAATTATTATTAATTAATTCAAATCGACTTGGTTGTGGATATAATGATTGATAGAAATCGTATAGGATTTCATTAATAATTTTATTATCATTAGGTCGATTTGGATCTAAATCATCATTAAGACAGACGAATTTCCTGGAAACATTTCAATTAATTAATTAATTAATTAATTTGTAAATTAAATTGTTAATTATAATTACTTTGGATATTTACGAACATTATCAAGTAGATCTAATACATCATTTTTATTCGATGTTAACATTTTAAATGTAATCAAATCTTCATTATTATCAATAATTTCATAATTGTATTGGTTTTTTATACCAATTTGATTTTGTAAAATTTTTCTTAATATCGTACAATTCGTTATCATTTCTTTTGTAATTCGTGTTAACTGCAATTTGGAAAAATTTAATTAATTTTTTGGTCTCTTGGAAAGTTTCCGGATTTTATTGAAAATCAGGACTGTATCTAAAGATTTTCAGTTCCTTGACATATTTAAGCTAGCCATGGGGAAATCGTTTCGTACAAACACTACAACTCCATCTGTTGAGTGGAAAGGTACTATAGGTTTTGTGGGAAAATTGCTAATTATTAATTTCAGAATTAGAGGACTTTATTGAAATTCTGGACCCGTACATTTAAATTAGGCATTCACACTCCAATTTGTAGGATTACACTTGCTTAGAGCGGACGCCTATATAAACCTATATTGGCTATACAGGCTAGCCCCCGAGCTGACGTACATCTGCATACATACCGCTACTCTGCACCGAGTTTCAACCACTACCATATGCTACCACCACCAATCTTAATTGATCGGGTAGAGGACCAATTCTCTTGGGCAACCTCGATAAGCATATGGTACCAGTTTACATCATTGGTCGGAATGTTCTCTGCCTTTTGAGTTTTCTGCATCATGGTCTTCTTATTGATAAGGGGAGCCTTACCCCTAGAAAAGTGATCTGGACTCTTACGAGTGAGACACCACTACTATCATCAATACTAAGCATAACCTTCCTTTGTCCAGCTTAATTAACTTCCTAGCGCGTCACTCCCCTTTAGTTGTACTGTTTTTGGCTTGCTTGGTTTCCCTTGTGCCTGGAAGAGTCGCAGATCGAGAGGACTTTGTGCTAATTTCCTGATATCGTAGTCACTTATTGTTTTTTTATGGAAAACGGCTATGACAACCGGAATTCCTTTTCCAACTCACAATTAGCAGGATCGCTACTTCTGTTCCGTTGTACTCTTTTTGGCTCCGTTTCTTTTACATATGGAAGAATCGCAGGTCGAAGGCCTCTTTTTGAACGTCTCTACCACCGATTATTACTGAACTTCATGCTGTTTTTGCTAGATTCCCTGGTATCGTATAGTCAATTAGAACAATTTTACGGGTGAACAGCGATCCTACAGAAGGCGAGTGTAGACTTACAGCTTTAATACCGCGAAAATCTTACAACTTATTCCTACAGATTGGACAATAGAGATATCTGTAAGACTACACTCATGTCGACCTACCGTTGGAGTGTGAATTGGACTCCATAAAGAACTTATAGGAAGGTGTAGGATTAGAAGGTGAGCCCACAGCAGCCACCTACATCCTATCGCGTTGGTTCATCATAAACAATGTCCAGTCGAATAGTTCTCTATGACTGTGAATGTCTAGATTTGATACCGCGAGAAAGCACAAGTAGCACTAGCTGGATCCTTTGTAGATTAGACTGTGAATATCTAGCTTAAGGGTGCGCATCCGATCGCTCGGAAATCTGGTATTTTGTACACAGTTTTTTTTTATGCAACACATCATACTTCATAAAAGGCGTGACAAATCCTACTTCTAGTGTTTGTTTTAATGAAACGTTTAACAGTAGTTCGCATCCAGAAACTATACAGATTTGGCATTTCTAATACGAACAACAGACAGACATATCAGCAGAACACTCAATCTTATCTATCTTTGTCGTCATAATCATTGTAATTTATGCACGAAATAGGGTGATGCTGGTACTTCTCCTATGTTCGTATTACAAATGCCTAATCTGTATATAAATGATACCACTTACCATTTGTTGATTTGTACAATTCAATAAAATTGACCAAAAATGTTCGAATACTTGATCATTCAATGGTAAATCATATAATTTTGTTATAACCGTACGTAATTCCGTATAAGACCATGTTCTATAATTAAAATCCAACTAATTAAACAGAACACCAATTTTTGGTAAATTGAACAATAAGCGGCTAGACAACCAGTAATACACTAAACCACACACATCAATATTAAATAAATGTATTACATGTTGCCTATAATACAACTAACATTGTTTAATCTATGTAGGCAACCAGTAATGTTTGACTTCCAAACCACTCTATTTAGAAGCGTGTATTACAAGTTGCATATAACACAAACGATTTTGTTTAATTTACCAAAAAAAAAAACAACAATTATTTCTATTACCCTGATCGATCTGTATCAAATTGATTAAAAATCTCATCAATATTTAATTGTTGTTTTTTATTAATTAAATAATAATAATATGCAAATGAATATTGGAAATCATTGAAATTACGAAAACGATTATTAATTGTTTGATAAATTTCATTAGAAAATTCAATTTGTAATTGTTTTATTATTGTTTTATTTATCATTATTGGTGCATGTGATGGTACTTTACGTAATTTTATACCATATTTACGATTAAATATACGATTTGTATATTGTAAAGATTTACCAAATGTATCACTCCTATTATTATTATTATTATTATTATTATTATTATTATTATGTGATTCTAATTTACGTTTCTTTTTGTTTAAATAAATTACATTACGATTATGTTGTTCAACAAATTCCGATATTTTCATATTTAAATTGTTATTATGTTGGAAATAATTTAATAGATTTTGTGTTTTTAATAATTTCATCAATTTATCATAATTCGTTTCATTTACAACATTTATAATTGTTGTATTTTGTTGTAAAACAATCATTTTTTGTGTTGTTGAATTGTAATGATCATCACAATCACCACCATCAAAATGACAATCATTTGTCATACAAATCGGATCACAATTACCATCACCAATATAATTCCATAAACAATTCTGATTATTACAATTTGTTAATGGCCATGATAAATAAATTAAATAGCCACGATTATCTGATAGGAAATCATTTGAATAAATTGGTGATTGTAGAAAGATATCATCATTAAAATATAAGAAATTCTCCGATAAATCTGGAATACTTTTTAAAATTAATTTTGTTAATTAATTAATTGATTAATTTGATTGATAATCATAGATGAATGTACCGATGTAGATTTGCTTCAATAGCTGGACTAGAGAATGTCGGTAAATATTGTTTCATATTGAAAATTTCTCTATGTGTTATCACACTAACTTTATCATAATTTAAATCCAACCAATTAGGTATTTGTCCATTTGTTACAATATAAACATGATTTATCCATGGTGCATACATTTCTAATGATCTCAATGAATATTTTAATTCATTATGATCATTGTAACGTTGTGGTGAATAATCGATTTGTAATTGTTGTTGTTTATTCAATTTTTTCAAATGATTATTTAATTCTTTTAAAAATTTTGGATCTGTACCATTTACCCATGTATAAACAACATCGATTTGTTGTAATTTTACACAATTATTTCTATTATAATCGTTATTATTATTGTTGAAAACTATAATAGTTACAAATAGAAATAATAGAATTATTATTAATTTGATTATTGTTGTTTTTGTACGACCGTATACTACAATCATTTTTATTGATATTGTACAACATTTTTTGGGTGATTTAATTCAATTTTTTCGAAAAAACTTAATTATTCTATTACATTCAAATTGGTTGTTGTCACTAAATGAGAGTGAGGTTAGATTTTATCTGGTTATTTTTTTGACAACTAAATTTGCGCGAAATTTAAATTGTACACCAAAAATTCCGATTTTATACCCACCATTATTTATCTATTTAGAAATAGAGTCAATTATTCTGTTAATAATAAATTTGGATTTATTGGAAAATATTGCCAATTTTGTTATATTTTTTGAATTCTTTTCTATTTTGGATAAAAATTTCTAGTTATATTAGAAAAGTTAGGTTGGTTACCCTTATTATTTTATTGACGTTTTATGCGTGGGATAGACGCAATTAAGGTAGGCTCACATACAGCGATTGTTGCGTCTTCTTAATAATTTCCGGTTTCTTATAAATAATTGGTGAATTCATTCGATTATAATAACGCAAATACGTTATAGATAATAAATGACGTCTTAAATCGTTAAATTGAGGAATAGAGAGTTGAAAATAGCCCCCTGTATCTGTATATCTTCCTCATACGGTTTGCACAAGATATGCCAAACTATAGTGAGACGAGATCAAAATTGTAAGCCATTGAAGCTGTTCGTAAAGGCGCACAGTGTTGCCAGCAAGAATTTAAGAATTCCCTTCCCGTTTATATGGCGATATAGCGAAGATAGACGAGAGTTTAGCCCAGTCGTGGGGGATATCAAGCACTGTCAATCTGCTCCGCTCTCTGTATAGGACGGATCGATCATTATTTTAGTCAGCCACTGCTCATACAGTAATATCACAGCCATCTTTATATCTATCAGGCCGTTAGATTGCAGTTGGTCCACAATATGTACAGTATCTTTTCTATTATATTGTAGGTTGTTTCAACAACTTTTCGACTTTTTTTAGGAAAGTCTTACTAAAAGCGTCACATTTGACGGCGGTAAATCCGTTGAGTTTGACAACGTTGCATAAGTACAAACTCACACGAGTACCTTGGCTTGAACATCGATATGCGGACTGATGCGGACAATCGCTAGTTATAGAACTAACGGCTGGTGGGGGAACTATATCGCGATATACTGTCTTCAAAATTGCCCTTGTGGTTTATCGACTGCGTCCTGTCTTGATTGGTGGCTACTGGTCATTGAACTGTCGTGAAATAGTCGTGCACACAAAGCCAACATTGGTCTGGCTCAATGGCCTATTTGCGTTACTAGCGTCCTGTTCAAGTCCCATCAGACAGTTATTGTAATAATCTATTAGGGATAATTATGATTGCGGAAATTGTGGCTTAAACTAACGCCATCTGGGATATTATACAAAGACATATGCATCCGGTGAACGATCATCAGGACACTATTAGCACCTTATACCATGCAATACCGCTGGCTCTGTGCTAATGGAGTACTGCATGTTTGTTAATCAAAACGTTCACCAACATTGTAAGAGAGGGAAATATTATCTGTTCTTTAGGTTGGCTATTGTAGCTCCTTATCAATTATCAAATCAATATTTTTGCACATAGATAGGTATACGAGCGACCAGTCCATTATAGGCGAAGCCGGCCGAATTGTATGGTCTAAGATTAGCACCATATCTAGTAAATGGCTTGAAAATGCAAACTATATTTTGTTTCTTTCAGCCATTAAAGATATAGGACGCTGCTTGAAACGAGGTAGAATCTGTAGATATAATCAGACGCGACAAGAGAGGGTATAACCGGTACAAATTACAGGTGTCCATGGTTATTCCAAGACCCGGAATAACCTCCGACGTCTTTATGTAATTATAATGAAACGTAATTTTTGAGGAACCATAAAAGAATTGTACTGATATAGAGGAAAAATTCTACTAGGTCCCAGACTCGCTTTAAACAGCCCTAAGATATCGCTATATAGAAAGACACGACTGATTGTATATTTAATCTCAATGAAACGTTTAATCGATTTTGCGGTTATAACGACAATTACGATTTAGAAATTGTGAACTAGCCTTAATAATTGACAAAACACGTGTTTATTTAGCGCATGCGTTGATGAGTGATAGATGACAGATGTCATCTTGATTAAATTTTTAGGTTATGTTCATATTATGTTCTTTGAAAACAATTTTTAATTAATAAATAAACGAAGAAAAATGCCAAAAACTTGGGAAGAATTAGATGTAAATCTACATGATGAAATAAAAATAGCAATAAAAACATTAAATTTCCCAACAATGACACCGATACAAGCAGCAACAATACCATTATTATTGAAAAATAAAGATGTTGCAGGTGAAGCTGTTACAGGTAAACAAATTTTCCCATTAAAAACAATAATAAAAACATAATTTTTGTAGGTTCTGGTAAGACTTTAGCGTTCTTAATACCGATTTTAGAGATTTTAAAACGTAATCAATGGCGTAAACATCAAATCGGTGCTGTTATCATATCACCAACACGTGAATTAGCTTTACAGATAGCTGAAGTTGCACAACAATTATTAGAATCAATTACTGTAAATTATTGATGATTTTTATCTCTTTGCTTGATTTGACAATTATTTTGTTTTTGTTAATTTAAGGGTTTAACTAAAGTTGTATTTGTTGGTGGTAATCATATCGAAGATGATATAAAAAATTATCAAAATAATGGTGGTAATATTGTTATTTGTACACCTGGTAGATTCTTGGATTTATTAACAACAAGACAGTATCAATTAAATCTAACAGCATCTTTAAAATCTTTAGTATTTTTCGATTTTTTCACACAAAAATAAAAATCTAATTTTTTGTTTAAACATTTTTAGGAGATTTTGATTTTGGATGAAGCTGATCGTTTATTAGATTTAGGCTTTAAAGAATCAATAAATACAATACTGAGCTATTTACCAAAACAACGACGTACTGGTTTATTTTCAGCAACACAAACCAAACAAGTTGGTGATTTAATACGTGCTGGCTTAAGAAATCCAGTATTAGTGAGTGTTAGTAGTCGTTTACCACAAAATACACCACAATTATTAAATAATTATTATATAATAACACGTGATGATGGTAAATTGGCAACATTATTAAAATTTTTACATAATGAAAATGTACAAAAAGCAATGATCTTTCTACCAACATGTGCCACAGTTGATTATTGGACGGAAATCTTTACGAAATTATTATTAAAACAATCCAATTATAAAATAATGTCGATACATGGTCGTATGAAAGAGAAACGTAAAAAAGTTTTGGAAATATTCAAAAAAACCGATAAAGCTCTATTATTATGTACGGATGTAATGGCACGTGGTATTGATGTAGCAGAAGTTGATTGGGTATTACAATGGGATCCACCAACGGATGCTGCATCATTTGTACATCGTGTTGGACGTACAGCTCGTCAAAATCGACAAGGTTCTGCATTAATTCTATTATTAAATAATGAATCTGCTTATGTTGATTTTATTGAAAAGAATCAACGTGTTAAATTGACACAATTAGATGATCCTGTAAAAGTTGATGAAGAAATTGATGATTTACGTTGTAAAATACAGAATTTATTAAAAACAAATCGTGAAATTATGGAGAAAGCTACACGTGCTTATGTATCACATATACGTGCATATACAAAACATGAATGTTCATTTTTATTACGTTTAAATGAATTACCATTAGATTATATGGCAACAACATACGGTTTATTGAAATTACCAAAAATGCCTGAATTAAAAAATCGTAAAATTGATGGTTTCAAAGAATATGAAATCGATATCAATACAATACCGTATTTAGATAAGAAACGTGAAGATTTACGTTTGAATAAATTACAAATTTTTAATGAAACCGGTAAATGGCCAAATAATAATAAGAAAATTCGAAAAAAACAACGAACAACAGAAGCATGGTCAAATGCAAAACAAAAACGTGAAGAACGTAAATTGAAAAAAACTAAACGTAAATTGAAACAAACCAACAATGAAGAACAACCAGAGAAAAAGAAGAAAAAACGTCCAATAATTAGCGATGATGATTATAATGAATTGGTGAAAGATATTGCATTATTGAAGAAATTGAAAAAGAAGAAAATCACCGAAGAAGAATTCGATAAAGAATTTGGTGTAATTTAAATCGTTGAAATAAAAATAATTACAAATACAACTTTTTGATTTAACCTCGTATATCATCAATGTTGATCTGTTCGACAATTACGTAGTTCATTTGTACGATACAAATGATCTACAATATTATTACACAAACGGAAAATTCTCGCTAATTCTAGAATTTCCAAATTTTACAAATTACGCAACCAATCTCTTATATAACGAAATTTCGAATAATTTTATCGTTATTTTGATTTTATTAATTTTTCAACTATCCGAGATTGAGGTTAATACAATTGAACTACGTAGTGTTGCCAAATTGTAACAAACTCTATAGATTAAAATGGTTGATATACCGGGTATAGTAGGAGAGTTGCGGTTTATTTCAAACAATTTTTGATTGTTGTTCACATTATCGTTATATTTAAATAATTGTAAAGAAATTTGGCATCTTTGTATGGTATATTTCGATAAAAACGAACTACTCGTGTTTTACTGGTTGTATACATTTAGGCTGTTGTAGTTTAATGGTAATCGTGTAAACCTTGCCCATTATCAACATTATTATTATTATAAATAAATAGCCACGTAATTTTTGATAAAAGTACGACCTTTGTGACCTATTGATGTGTTTTTCTAGACGACCAACATTGACCAAATAAATTCGAGGTGATATCTGGCACACAAGATAAGATTGTCGAGTAGTTGTTTTCCAACAATTTTATTGAAAACTCGTATATTACATTACAATTAATTAAGGTAAATTATTGAAATTTATTTAACAGTAATCGATATAATTCTGATATCATCATATGGTTTATCAGTTTTTGTATTTGTTTTAACATTACTTATATTTTGTACAACTTCCATACCTTTATAAACACGTCCAAATACAG
>JAZBGY010001820.1:0-16488 GCA_037414755.1 Lydus trimaculatus
AATACTGATGCTCTGTTTGTGTTTTTTTTTTGTTTTTGTTTTCTTTGCAAGCCAATCAATTTAATAACTTTAATTAGGATGATAATAAGGGTGATTTTACCATAAAGATTGCTTCTAAGCTTGCGAAATACTTATTTTAGACACTTAAAAATTAACCAGTCACAAGCACCATTTAAGAATTAATAATTTCTCTTTTACAAGTAATTTAACATACATGTACGAATATTAGCGTAATACATGAAGAAATATGGGATATTTGGCGTATAATTATTTGGATAATTTTTATATTTCTAATATAATTCAAACCAGAACATATTTGCAGCGACTACGCTATTTTTCTGTGTGTGTATGTATGTATGTATGTAGGGGAAAGTTGTTGAAAAATAAAACTTTTGTTGTTGTACAGAGGGTGAAATCCTTAACGCTTATAATTTAAATATTATAGAACACATTCAATTATAAAATCTATATATATATGTATGTAAAATAATAACATGGAACATATCTAGAACATTTCTACAACATTGAAAAATATCAATTTAAAACACACACTATTTGGTTAAATTTAAGAAACGCAAAAAAATTGTCGTGCAATAATATTGCTTTAAAATATTACGCGATCAGTCTAATGTCGAAATTCGATTAAATTCCATAAATACTCCTTTTTGTTTGTCGCTTAAACTCTCTTAATTATTTATTATTTTGTTTTATCTCTAATCAAAACTAAAATTAAATAAATAAATTACAAATAAATACTTATGAGTATCATTGCCTTCTCTCTTAATTTGTTATAAATTATCCTCTGAAATTCTTACAATTATTTATCAATAAACATTAAAAACTTAACAACAAAGGAGACAGATAGAGATAGAGTGTGATTAATAAAATTAAAATTAAAATAATAATGAGCAAGAATACATTTTAGGTACATTCAATTATATGCGGCTGTGATGATTCAATCACACTAGGTCGTGTTTCTTTGCCCGAATGTAATTGTGATTGTGCCGATGGTTGTCTTTGACCAGTTTGAATTGTTGTCGGTGGCGGCCTTGATAATCCTGGATGTAATACGGAATGACCCATCTGGTTCTGTTGGTGGATATCAAACGGTTCTCGAGAATCCTCATGTGAATCTTTCACCATCTCAACAGAACCTATTTTCATTACAGAATTATTGATTTAATTAATTAAAACGAATCACAAAATTTGATGGGTTTACTTACCTAAACTACCATCAGATCCGGCATATTCGTAATAAACATTCGGTGATGCTTCACCATTCAATTCTTCATCGATATTATTCGGTCGACAACTAGTTGTTTTCCAATGTGTCCTCAAACCGGATGCACTAATATAATTCTTACCGCATTCCTGACATATATATGGTCGTTCGTTTGTATGCAGTCTTTTATGTAATTTCAAATGTACAAATTGTGTGAATTTCGCCGGACAAAAATCACATGCATACGGCTTCTGGCCACTATGTAAACGTAAATGTGTTTTTAAATTTGATGTTGATGAGAAACGTTTCTTACAAATACTACATTCATGTGGACGTTCACCAGTATGTACTAAATGATGTTTTTGTAAATGTGCCAATTGTGTAAATGATTTTGTACATACATTACATTTAAATGGTCGTTCACCGCTATGTGTACGTAAATGTACTTTTAAATTTGATAATTGACCAAATGTTTTACAACATACATTACATTCATAATGCATTTTACCATCTTTCTTTTTCAATGGATATGGTAGACTACGATAACCACGTGATTGGCCTGAATTTGGACTTATCGGACCACCATTTGTTAATAAATTTGTATTCATATCGGGACTACGTGAATTTGGTGATAATCGTCCATTTGGTGGTGTTGTTGTTGTTTGAATTGGTGGTAATGGTGTCAAAAGATGATGTGTTAAATTCGTACTGATTATATGCGAATTTGGCAATATTACATTCGAATTGCTTTGATTATTATTGTTGTTGTTATTATTATTATTATTATTATTGAAATTTGTCGTGATTGGTGGTGAATATGCTGCCGTAGGTGTTGATGTTATCGTACTGTGAACAATACCATTTGGTGTTGAATAAATATTATAATAATTGTTTGTTTGTAGATGATTTCCATAATTTTCATTATTGTGTTGTACGTAAATCGTTGGTGGTTGTACAGGACTTGGTGGGTGATTCTTTAATCCAACTGGGCTAGGTGACAGGTTTTGTGCTTGTATATTCGAACTTGAATCCGGACTACATGGTACAGTACCATAACGGTGACTCTTTTTGTACGAATATGCCATTTCAGTTGGTGAACTTGGTGGTGGAGTTGCGTCCGGTTGTCGTAGCTGATTATGATGATGATTATCATTATTATTTGTATCAATACGATTCCTTAATAGAATATTCTCCAAAATACTCGATGATGGCGGTGTGTATCGTGATATAACATTCTGATTCTTAACTTCAGATTCATAGTAAGGTTTATTATTGTTGCTACTATTATTATTATTATTATTACTAATATTATGATTACTATTATTGTTATTATGATTATTAGGAACTTCAGGTGGTGGAGAATCAATCACAATTACTGTATTTGGTGGTGTGACAATTCTCGGTGTTAATGTTGTTATTTCAGGTACTGCAGCATCTTGATTTGGATCTTTATCAATTTCATGGTCACTTTCAACACATTTTGGTGTTTTATAATGATAAGCTTTCGATATTTTTATTTTAACTTTTCTATATTCATTTTTATGTGCTTCTGGTGATACCGGTTTTATTACAGCTGTTTCTTTAGATGTTGGCTTTTTACTATAAATGCATCAAAAATTAATATTTTCAAAAAAAATTAAATTAAACAATTAATTGATTAATTACCTAAAATCTAACACGTAATTACTTTCACTATCTGAATCACTAGAATCTTCAGGTGGTGTAAAAGCATCATCATGATAACCATTACTATGATAACCTTCATCTGATCGTACACTACCATCAGTTGGTGTTAATTGATGTTCATATGGTGGGCCATCTTTTGTTGGTGGTTCACTTGTACTAACTGTTATC
This sequence comes from Lydus trimaculatus, assembly GCA_037414755.1. Classification (NCBI taxonomy): domain Eukaryota; kingdom Metazoa; phylum Arthropoda; class Insecta; order Coleoptera; family Meloidae; genus Lydus; species Lydus trimaculatus. The sequence continues at coordinate 3,077 of JAZBGY010001820.1, forward strand.
ACTTCAGAAGATTGTTGAACTTGTTGCCCTATTAATGGAGATATAGAAATTATTTTACATTTATAGATAAAATTAATAATAAAACTTACGAATTCTTTGTAACATCTGTTCACCAGTTAATGGATAATTAAGACGTTCAGCAAACTCTCTACAATACCAAACCAGTAATTCTTGATGTGGTAAGATTGGCTTTATTGTATAGAAATAAATGTTCATTTTGTATTGGCATGCAATTAAATTTTGTGATTCACTGGAATATGCCGGATTAACATAACGCATCCAATTAGCTTTTGATGTATCAAACCCATCTATATAATAATAGAGTTCGTTATCTTTATATACCTGTAAGATGGTAAAAAAAAAATTTGATTATTTTTCTTTTATTTTAGAGAAATAAAAGAACAAATAGAAGAAAATCAAGACATTTGAATTAATTAGAATAAAAGAATAAAAAAGTTTTCCTTTCAGTTTCACCATGATAATTTACGATCATGCCATGCTGTGAAAATAGATTTGTAGCCAAAATTTAATGAAACTATAGTTCACCTAAATTTATAACGAAGGTGAATTTATTTGTCTAGCAGGAGCCTTGTTAAAATTGGGCTTTACGCCAAATAATATTTAAACAAATGCCTTGTTATTTAAAATAATGCACACAAAATGAAAGATGATTGTAAAAACGGATCAAAAGAAGGCCAAAGAAATTAAACAAACAAAAAAATTTAAATAATAATACCTTATTGTCGTTATTATTTCTGTAAAAACCTTCACGCAATTGCACCTAAAGCCAAAGAAAGCAATTTCAGACAAAAACCAACACCCAAATAGAAAAACACATAAACAAGTAGGAAAAAAAAAACAAAACTGATACGATTATTGTACTTACCCTCCAAAAATATTTCCTATTTGCAGAACTCGGTACAGCATCTTTGGCATAAATTTCACCGACCAATGGACCGAAACGGGTCCCTCGCGGGATATAGCCGGTACTCCAAACGCCTTGTGCCTGATTTTATCAAAAATAATTGTAAACAAATGAATAAACAATTTTTTGATAAGACTTACATCTGATAAAGCTTGAGATGTTTTCAATACTAGATTTCTAGGTAGTGTGGCTTCAGCACGATTTGGTGTTCCAGGTTCGACAGGTACATCCGGCACAATAAATGTTGAATGGATTTCAAATTCTTCTTCACCAATATTAGCCAAATCGAATTCAGACTGTGATACATCCGCATCCTCCATAATGTCCTTAATTAAATTTGTAATAATTAAATCAATAATTAATTCACCAAGCAATCCAAAGCTCTAAATTACATTAACTGTAGACATGTTTGTAGTCTTTAGATTTTATCAAAAATAAAATATATATCGACTTCCTGTATTTCACACATTAAAAAAACAAGAGGGGCGAAACCCAACCTAGCATTGAAATTGCCAAAAATTCACTCTACACCGATCATGATAACAAAGTTATGTTAATCTGCATTGTGTAATAGACAAGGTCGTTTTAATGAAAGCAACAGTAATGACCTCCACGTTCATACAAGGATGAAATCAATGGAATAAAAGGGGTGAAAAGTGCATCTATCGCCCCTTTTTAGACATAACTTCTTCAATACAAACAAGCCCATCAACTAGACCGCAACAATTAATTATAAAACAATAATGCAATTAATTCGCTACAATTATCCATTGAAAGCATCTATTGATCTTTTAATTTGCATCATTGCATCTTTACGTCGAGACTTTCAATTGTTTATTAATTAATTCCAATTGTGCATGTGCATGTATGTGTGTGATGGGGGGTGGGGTGAAAGGGATGCAGTGGAGAGGGTTGTTGATTTCCATTTATTCAACGATTATTGTAAACGTTAAGTGAAAGGATTATATGGGTCAGTGGTGTGCAGAATATATCGATCGACGCGCATTTCTCTTCAGTTCGTCTGGATTGCACCGCGTCCAATTTGACGTCATAACTTTCATATGACGTCATAGTTTCAAATCTGGCCAGGATTAAAAGAAATTCTAAACGTGATCGCAACTATAATCAAAAAGCAAATAAAAACGAGATGAATCTGGAAAGTAATCGCAAATTTGGACTTTATTTCGAAAAATGATCAAATTTTACTATTTCAAAGTTGAAAATTGTTAATTAACAATTTATGGAAAAATTAACAATTTTATCTGAAACTATTTTAAATGAGCTTGACCTTTCCTGCTTATCAGTTGAAAAATTTTTGCAACTACAACTATAGAAACAATTAAAATTTTGACCTTTATATTATAATTGTCGTTTTTCCTATATACCTAACTGTTTTATTATGCAAAATGGTGAATTTTGCATTGTTTACCTGGAATGCAGGTGATGATAGTGGAGAATCTAAATGTTTGATGGTACTGAAAGAACCCGGAAAATGTCAACAGTTCAAATTGTAAAATGATAACCCTATGACCTTAAAAATTGCTAAACGAAATCATACGTGCAATGATTTGGATAAATTTCGAAATATCTAATAAGGAAACTGGTGTATTACTTTTTAATGTTATTTAGAGCTCTGATTTCTTATCGTATTTTACTTGAACAATCAAAATATGTACCTCTCTCATATCAGCCTTCCTCGAGGACTGTAATTGTTCTTCAAGGCATTTAAGTCCTGCAACAACAAAAAAATATTGTCAATACGTTTTCAAATTAGACAAATAATAATAATAATAATTTGATTATCTTTGATTGGTCGATTTTACCTTTGTGATAGATCAAGAAAGAGAGAAAAACAAATAAATTTTACGATATATATTTTATTATAAATTTCCCGGCCTGTTTTTCGAGTTATTTAATTCTGCACTAATATTAGTGCAAGGTTGAGTTGCATATATTCTGACGTCAATTTTAAACTTATATGCTCTTTATCTAGTTAGTGCATTTCCTCTAGCTTTCTCGCTTTATAGAAACCTTGCCTAGCATTTGGCACAATTGCGAGGCCATGACTGATCTTTAAACATTTTCAATGTTATTATAATTATAACCAAAAAGAAATGAGAAGAAATGAAAAAAAAACACTAATTACTGTAGGGAAATATACAATTTTCCACCGAATATCAACGATGACATTATTGAAGCAGTTAGAAGAAAAATGCCAAGAAAAATTGTACAAAATTCCAATTTTTGTGCAAAATCCAATGAAATTGAAGGAAAAGACACTTGCAATGGGACCAAAATAGAAAAAAAACGTGCAATTGAAAAAACAATACTTCACTATAATTAAAGGTTAATTTAACCTTAACACTATCACAGTCGTTTAGTTGATAAGAAAATCGACTGTTATTATCAAAAATACCCTTAATTATCCCTTTAGTATCGTTATTTTTTACAACAAAGATATCCTTGAGGTGCACTTGAAATTCACTTTTTTCTGCAACAATCAATTAGACATTGTCATGTCATAATTACAATAAAAACAGCAACAATACACATAAATTGAATGAAATTAACAATAAACTTACATTAAAAGTTTGAAATTATTGTAAAAATCGCTGATGAAAAACAATGAAAATCCCTCTAAAGGTCAAAGTTGACAGTCGGTCAAAATTGACTGAAAATCCACAAAATACAGCAATTAATTGAAATAATTTTAACAAAAATGCAATAAATTACCGTTTACCTTCATCTCAATTTACCGAAATCATTCAATTTTCTTACAATTAAGGGCGTAATTATCTATATTTCACTTAACAGATATCTACGAGCAGCCATTTTGAATTTTCACTTTTGATTGTATTGAACGCTGAAATTGTGATCAAAAGAGTTTTCCCTAAGAAGTGAATTTTCGTTTAATTTATCGAGCAGATGGGTTTATTTTAAGATTTTCAGTCAGCGAAATTTTGGACAAATCGTCGGTGGTAATAGTGGAATTTTGAAAATTGTAAGTAAATTTTGATTTTTTTCAGTTTGGCTGCCAATTAGATAGTGAAATTATTTCAGTTTAACTAAAAATAGTGGGATCAATATATTAGTTTCATTAACACTTTTGACAGAAAATCATCCAAACAATCATAATCCGATTCATTTAATAAACAATTTTAATTAAAATTTATTTTCAATTACTGAAAACTTACGAAAACTATTGTTGAATGTTGGTTGATGAATTCTGAAATTTCACTAAAATTCACCACCAGTTCTTGTTTTAATCTTTTTTTTTTTTGTTTCAGTTTCCAGGTTAGTTTTGATAAAATTGGATATAAAATTCAAATGGCTGAAAATTTCTGAAAATCACGTGGTCTTCCTGTTTCCTGCTCCAATATAGGTTATACGAAATTAGCGGTAAATTTGAATTTTTTTCAAAAAAAATCAAAAAAATCATTCAACATACACATAAACACTAAATTTTCAGAATTTGGTACACTAATGGGTGTTTTTCGTATATTTGGCGCGTTCTATATAGATTTTTCCTTATATAGGATGTGTTACGTCGCGGATATGCACTAGAAAACTAGTTGGGATCTATGCGTCGAGACGCCGACCTAGCTCAACACTCTCTGTCGTGAGGCTTCCTGCTGCAACGTTCTATAACATCGACTCCTGTTATCGAAACTCTCCTGACCATGTGCACTTTATATGATAATGCAAAAATGATAAAAAATTATTGTTGTTTTTTTTTTTTAAGAATATTTGAAACAAATTTATAACGTCTACGTCATTATGCAGGAGAGTATAAAAAATAATGAAATAAATGACAAGCAATATTGATTGGCCATTTTTAATTGTTGTATTTTTTTTGTTTAACAATAATTGATAACATTTTTGTTTTTGTTGAAAGTCAATGTTATTGCTATGCACTTGGACTTGGGCAAGGTCAGTTCGATTTATGCAAAAAAGCAATTTTTCAAACATTATTGTTGTTTAAATAATAATAAAAAAAATAATGTAGTTGTTGATTATTAAACATGAAATTTGCAACAATTTTACAATTACTGATTATGCAATTCTTTCAAATTAGACAAAATTTGTGGAATACTATTGTTTATAACATTTTTCTATTTTTCTTTAATTATTTTAAAATTAGAAGATGAACAGGTGTAGAATTCAGGAATTTATTGATTTGTTAATTATATTTTTCAGGGTGTTTTCGTTTTTTGGTTAATTCAACTTTTGCAATAACGTAATATTCTCTCCAACTATCAAAACAAAATAAAAGTGAAACTGCACAAAATCAATATGAGGTCAATGTACGTACTCACAGTTGCATTCTACCCGGAAAATCCCGGAACAGAAAGGAAATGCCGAAAATGGAAATGGGAATAATTTCGATTATCAAACAATTTGTTCGTATTATTTTCATCATCATCATCATCATCATCATAATGTTTGTTGATTAATTAAACTTAAACAGGAAATAATTTATAGATAACTTTCAGTTATCTATAAAATGATAAATCTTTTATTTTTATCAAAAATTATTTAATTGATTTTTCTGTTACAATTTCTTATCAGTAAATTGTAAATATTTCAAATTATCAAAGTCACAATTTTTATTGTCAACATGACTGCAAGTGTTAGATTTGTGATAATTATGGTGTTAGAATTATTTATTCTATAATTAATCTTAATTGGATTAATTAAGCAATTAATACATTTTTTCCGATTGATTAATCAACGAAAGTGTTAATTTTCTTATGATAGAATTGTATTGTTTTAGGGTGTATGAAGTAAAGGAAGGCTGACAGCACGTGCTGCTTGCTCCCACCACGTGCATTTACATTCATAACTTCTCAATCGATCTACCACCCCTTCTAAACAATTTTATACTACGGATTATTATTGTTAACCCTCACTGAAGATATGTTAAGTTTCTATACTTGTAGATTTTACTGTTGTTTATTTGATAATTGTTATAATAACTGTATAGTTGTTTTTTTTATCAAAGAGTAGCGTGTTTATATTGTTGGTAAAGGGAGGGCCATTTGTGGCACACAGTGAGTGGAATCGATCGAAATCCCCCGACTTGCGTGTCGGTTACCATGGAAAGTGTTGGCCCAGGTCATGTGGGGTCAAACCCGGACCTTCCGCATTCACAATTCTCCCGAAACATACTATATACAGATATAGGTATATAGAGAGAGAGTTCAATCAACCCCCGGGAATCCCTTTTGTTTACTAACAAAACGTGCTATATAGTAACACCGCCCTTTCCGGTTTAACAATAATAAAAGATGATACAAATTATACAAACGATTTAATATTGAAATTTAGTGAAAGGGGTGAAATTGTTAAGAGGGTAAGTATTATTATATTTGTTTGAAATAGTTGTATAATTTTTGATAATTGATGTATAAAATCAGGTCGTTTTCAAAAGCCAACCGAATGATGCGTCTTGCTTTCGCATCAGTTCGATTATGTGGCCATTACCATGATGGCCTTTTGGCCTAAAAACGTGTTTTGACCTACACTCAACTATTTCAATCAAATGACAAACGTATCTAATCCAACATTTATTAAATTCATTAACAAAATGTATCTCTATTGTACAATAAGCTTTTTTCTTTAACAAAAAAAATAAATAAAAATAAAAGTCTTGTTTATGATAATGACTAATTGAGCTTTTCTTTTGTGTGTAATAGCCTTTACACTTGAAGCTTTGTTAGATAAAGATGAATTGGAAAATAGTATAAGTTAGATAGAGAAATGCAGCTTTAACCGGGATGTCAACATTGGGACCACGAGTTCAATGTCCGACACACTACGACTTCCCCTACTTCTCCCACCTGTCTGGTTTTACTAGCACGTTCTCCTTCCACGGAAAAAGGCTTGTTGTCTTCTTGTTCAAATACAAATCAAATGTTAACAACAACAACAACAAAAAAAAAAAAACACACTATACAACTACAGAAATATTAATAAATACAATGATTGTTTAATCTATACAGACATAAAATTTTTGTTCATTTCAGGTTTCAGCCGAATATTAAGCGCTCGACTGAGCTTTTAACTGGTCAGCTTTTACTTTGAAGATTTTCGTAGAAAATTTTCGGCCAAAATAAATAAATGCCGACTCAAAACCAAATAACTACTCTACACAATTGTGAAAAGGACACTAATCTATTGACCAGACAGCTGTCGTCATTTTTAAAGAAACTTATGAAATATAACAAAAACCAGTGGCGAAATGACCAAAACTATAAACCTATACAAGACGCTATTTCAAAGAAAACCAACCCTAATCTACTTTTAGTCCGGAAAATCGTAAAACTTTCCCCGAATATTCTTTAATTAGAAACAATGATGACTGATTGAAAAAATACGAAATGACAAAAGGAATGTTAACGGTACTTTTTTTTTTGTGTGTGTGTGTGTATGTTTATCTATGGAATGGTATTTGTATACACACACAGATTCAACAAAACAACTTGTTAAGTGTGTGGGCAGGTGATACAATTTATCTGGGTGTCTTTCAAGGCTTATAAGGGTCGAGGTTTCCCGTCTGGACATGCATATATGTGGTATTGAATAATAAAAAGTATGGTGAACCGTCATCATCATTCATCAACGGGTATTGTTGGGGAATGCCGTTAGTTAGCCTCGATTTTTCCAACACTTTACCCCTTTATTCCTTGTTTTTGTTATTTTTTTAATTGTTATTTATTTACGATTCGTTCGAATGTTGATAATTGCAATGGAGGGTATCGTAGAGAAATTGTTGAAGAATTGGCACATGCTGGTGGAATAATCGCAAAATAATTTTTTTGTTCGAAAATGCAAAAATCACTAGAAAATTTTTGAAAAATTCCAATTATTGTACAATCTACGATATGATGAGCATGTAAACTAAAAGAACCATGTATAAGAGAGTGAAGTTCATTGAACTGCCCTCGTGTCCTACTAATCTCAAAGAATGGTAAGTTAGAGAAAAATCGAGAATTACTTCATTTACACCGATTTTCATCATTAATTTGTCAAAATTTCTGTTTTAGATTATGTTCAAATCCAATTACCAACAAATATGGAGTTTTATCTTTTTTCTGTTTGTCAAAAAAAAAAACAATGTCATCCTCGACAATCATCTAAATTTTGATTAATCACCGGATTATTACAATTTTTTTCACATATAATAAAGTAATAATGATGGAATGCAATAGATTAAAGCTTAATATGAAACAAAATTGCAAAATAACGAACAAGTTTATAACAAACGCATAAAAGGAACTGGTTCTCTTTATATTATGCAGTTTTCGACCTTATACAAATCGTCTACAAGGTTGAGTCGAATCATCAAAAAATAACAACAATAACAGCCGAAAAAAAATTAACTAATCGCAAATAGTTCGATGAACTTTACAGGAAAATATTCAACACATAATAATGGTCCTTGTTGGTAATACTGTAGTGTAAGGTCAAGTGATGGTGGAAGAGTTTGCGAATCTCCGAAAAACCAATTTAGAGTAAATTACAGTCATTGAACCAGGATCTTGGTTTGTTTTGTTATTCAGAAAGAAAAAGAAAGTTGGAAAACTTCTGGAAAATGTGGTGGTACCGATTTTGGTTACTTCTATTGCTTAGTATAGGTACCTAAATCTGCAAAAATCTTCTGGTAGATATAGAGAAAGAGAGGTCATTAACATTGAACGTGTATATAATCATCGAAATTTGCACGCCCTCCCAATCATTACGTAATCAAATAATTGATTACATCTCTATAGATTTATCAATAATAAATAATGATTTTCCTTGAATATAAAGATATTTATGAACAATTAATGACCACAATACAGCATCCTCACAGGTGTTTAATTAGATTCTACGAATTATGATTAAATAAATTGTTTGAACAGAAAAAATCGACAAGGAAGCTGAATTTTGATGGTTTTGATGGATCATCATCATCATCATCATTACAACGTCCATCAGGAAGCGTAATGTGTTATTAATGTGTATAGACTCACCTTCGTGGCAGTCTTTTGGGGGTATATAGAGAATCCAAGGTATCCAAAAAATTTTGATAAAATCACTTTACAACTCAATTACAAAATAATGTAATAAAAAAAAATGTCACTTTGTTATTGTAATTTGAACACACAACAAACGTCACTTCCCATCAAATTTGAATATAATGAATAGGCGCCGGCGAAATTCGTCTTCCGTCTATTACTAAGGTCAGTCTTCTATTCCTTCAAAAACACTAAACTATAGAGGATAAAAACAACAACAACCAAGAACTAAAACTGTAAATTTTCAAACAACCACAACTAAATCCTATTCTACACAGTGTTTTTATTTTTGATTGTTTGTTTATTGTTGGTGTTTAGTGTCGCATGTCATCTTCAACATTACCAACACTACCACTACGTTCTTCAACCTTCGCTGTCTTTCAGTAACTAAACACTCATTCTAAGTTAAACTTGACCGTGATGGTTTTCACACACACAGACTTACACCTATACATAAATACAGCGCCAATGTGGTGATAGTTGGAAGTTTCAACTAACGGGAATTACGGTCAACAACCTCCAAATTCTGAAACGGCCCCTTAAGAAGATACAAAACCAAGTGAGCTGCAACTTGTGTACAAGGAAGTTGGATTTTTTTACATCTTATACAACGATTTATTTTATTAATTTTTCAGAATTCTTTCATATTTTTAAATGTTTATTTAAAGGCTTTATCAATCAATAAACGAATAAATCTTGAATTTAACATATATACCAACCAGTAAAAGTTCCACTTTATAAATTGTTAAGGTCTTTGACTCAACCAGGCAGCAGCAGCGTCACTTGTTGTTTATGTTAAATGATATAACCTTATTTCATGCAAGTTCAACTGACGAATTTAGGTATTCAGTGAAATGCTTTCTCTCAACATTCATCAACATTTGATTTAATCACAAATTTCTACGAAATCTTTGAATCATTCGAAACCAAAATAACAAAACATCCCCTAGAAGGTTTGGCGTTTGATCGAACATTGAAGTCTCCACAATTATTGACGCATTCCAACTTTTTAAGCTGTAATTATAACAAAAATCCCTCAATTTCTGATGGATATCACCACTAATGAACGGATCACTATCATTTTCTTGTTATAATTCAAATAATTGTAATTAAAGATGAACAATAATAGTCTTTGGCGAGTTTAGCGCTTGATCTAGCGTTGAAGTCTCCGAAAATATTCTCTTATATTGGATTTTTGGGTTAAAATTGCAGCTCAATTACAACGAATATTGTTGTTAATCGATAAATTAGGGTAGTTTTATAGCTAAAAATTGAATAATGAAGTAATACAGTTTAAGGCTTAATATGATAAATGTAGTAGTAGCCACTAAGTCTATGCGAATTATTTCTTTATGTGATGATTGCAGTCTCTACAGGTGGTCGTATATTGCTACTACTACTTTCTGGTAAAAATTATTGTAAATAACTTTTCGCCATTTAAAGTAAATCCTGTAACAATAATTGTAATACGTAATAAAAAGCTTAACGAAATCTATTTCTATTGGTCTAGGTCATCTCTAAACAATCACTGACCAATATTTCATTTCTGTTGACAACAGTATTGACTTTTCAAACAAAAACTTGAAGGGACGGTTAGCCATAAACCACAATAATACCGTTTCTGGTGAAATTTACGATTAGGTAGCTACCTAAAGAACTATAGGGGGTAGAAAGTTGTGTTGTGGGTGAGTTACAGCTTCTGGAAATTGTTGTATATAAAGAAATTTACCGTTACTTGTATGTAATATTATTGATTATATGGTGGTAAATTTCTAGATAAACATAAATCTTTTGAAATTTTCATCATTTTTCGTTGTTGTTATAGTATAAATGAACAGTTTATAAATTTGCTCTACATTATGAAGAGTTCAATAAACTCAGACTGTAACACTTCTGTTTTAACACTTCTACAAGACTCAATTTCGCAGGAATATACGTAGAAAATATCCAACTAATCGATGTCGCTTAATTAAAGTAACTAGAACTTAGATCTTGTACTTTACGACTAATTCCTATATTTATCCGACAATTTCCGGTAAACTGATATCATTGTAATTAATGTTGGGAATCTTGTTGTTAATATGAGGTCGTATTTACAGGGTGGCATTTACCGCCTATAAAATATTTGAAAGTATATGGTTGCTGGAACGTAGATCTTCACGTATGTTAGGTTAGGTACAATGACGTCAAACAGTCAATGAACCTACAACTAGTTGAATTATTTTAGAGGATATTCGTACAAATTGTTCTTAACAATAAAGACTAGATTCCGGTTAATTTATTTTTACAGATAAAATAATAATGGTTTCGTGACTTGTTGGGCTTTGTTTAATGTTATCAGAAGGACGTATGTACGATTCTCTGATCATTAGGAATTTTCAAAAGTATTATTTAAATATTTCATTGTAATTGTTTAATATTTATTTTGTTAACAATAATAATAACAACAAAATCAATTCCGTTTCGTTCCGATTTTACTTTATAACACACCTTACGGTTTACCTTTCGCCCTCAATTCGCGGCATTTTTACACCTACTGTCTTCACCAATCCACGACATACCTTTCACAACTGTTAACTATACATTATATTGTTTAAATAATCAAAACGTTTGTGTATTCTTATAACTATTGCAATGGGTAGCGTAACACATTACAGCTAAAGGTTATTGAACGTTGTTTCACATATTATTATCGATAAAATATAGATTAGATGCAAAAGAAGGATAAATTTTCGAAAGGAAATTGATTACATTCCTGAAATAATTCACCAATTTTGGCAACTATCTAACAACACTTCTAGATTCTCGATGGAAATTTCGATGATGAATTTCCACGAATATTTGAGGAAAATGAAATTGCGTCCTCATTCAGGTTTTTGTTTTATCCTCATCTCATTTCCTGCACAGCTTGACCTTCACTGAGATTGTTACCAAAGGTTAGTAACCGTTTATATTATATGAACTTTGCTAAATTTAATTACGAAAAACGATTTTTTTTTTAACAACAATATTGTGACGGAAATCAACTAACTATAAATGGTTTGGTAGAGTTGCAAGGGCAAGGTTAAATGTGACAATGTTAATAATTAAATTACAAGGTGAGGTTGAATCATGGACGTAAACGCAATTACAAACGTTTTATCTTAGGTTATTTCAAAGGCAATACGTAATTATTGTTATAGAAAAAAAAACAACACTATCAATAATCACTGAAGGTTATTGGAATTATTGTAGTTTTCATTGGAATTTCGCGTGTGATCTATCGTTTAAATCTCCATGTTGATTACATAAAACTATTTGATTATTTTATAATTTCGAGCAACCAGAAAAAGACTGTTATTCTATTGTTCTTTTGATTTATGAATCGTTCAAGTTCTATTGCAAACGCAATAAATCATTGTTGAAGACAATATGACATTGCATTTTTCTTTTATTCACTTGCAGTGAAAAATTTACAACATGACTTCTATACATATTTCTCTTGTCATTGTACCCTTTTTTGCAATTTTCCAATTTGTTATATACCTCTCTATTGCTATCTCATTTTATAATATTGTTGGTATATATTGTAAAAACCAACAACTAAAAGTCCATCCATCTATCTATCCATCTTTCTTTAGCGAAGGTTGAATTATACAAAAATCTGCAACATTGAACATTCTTTCCTTGCATCAATAAATTTCAAGTGCAACGGCCTTTACATAACATTCGCTTTTTGGCTGTTTTATAAAGAATGTTATTCGCTAATAGAAATGAACAACGACGTTAAAACATTCACACAAGATGTTCTCAACAACAACAACAACAACAACAAAACAGCAAATAAATAAGATGGGAGACGAGAAAAAAAACATTTCGTTATCCTTGGAATAAGAGGTTTACTTTCTTTAACACTCGATACAGGTATTTTTTTTTCTTGATAGTTTTTTTCAGTGACAAATGATTATAAAGTTTTATGGGCTGAAATTTTGAATTTTGCAAGGTTTTCTGTATATTGCTTTTTGTAGCAAAAGTGATTATTATTTGAGGGTGGACCATTTTTATTACGGTTTTTATGAAGCAAATAATCACAATATGATTGTTTATTATACTCTCGTAGAAATGTTAAAGTTGTAAAAGTGCTATTAAAAGGTTTGCTCAAAAAAATTGCAATAATATTTTTTACTTAATTGCCAAAGCAGGATACTAAAAAATATGACGAGGTTCTTAAATTCCACGTTTTCATAGACAGATCAAAATAAAAACATCGGGACGACATTGCTTACGCCACTTGCCACTTCAGCTGTGTTCACGTGGAGACACTGCACACCTCCAAAAATAACTTTATTCGAGAATTCTATTTTATATTTAGTAGATTCTTAAAAAATTAAGCCGCCCGAGCAGGGACTTGAACCCTGGACCCTTGGATTAAAAGTCCAATGCTCTAC
>JAZBGY010001821.1:0-13630 GCA_037414755.1 Lydus trimaculatus
TACTACTACTACTACTACTACTACTACTACCATATTGATCTATAATTTGATCAAAAAAACCAATTTTACCTGTTGAAACTAAGAGATGTAGGCATTTGTATGGGCGGTAGAAGTGAACCACGACTTTGGGAGCTGCAAGTCAATTAAAATTACCACCACAAGCGCAAAGCTTATAAAAACAATACAATACAATACAATATTGTTAGATAAAGTATTAATTGATTATTAATAAACAAACACACAAACAAAATCGAATGGAGGTTTGGTTGGAGTTATAATAACTTAACCTCAACTGTCCTCAACTCAATCAAAGTTTTTCGATTAAAAACCATATAAAACCAATTAAAATTGGACAAATAAAAATTAATAAATTAAAAATTACCAGGAGTACTTAAACCACCATTCATCAGTATTAGTAATGAGCAAATTAGAAACAATCATTTCGATATTGTTTTTGTTTTATTTTTGTAAAATTTCTTATGAAACACCACAACAAAATCAAATTTATTTGTTCTCTCTTTCAAATTCAATGCACTGACAATAATTCATTTATCGTGTGTGGTTTTAGTCGACTTCCTTTTTACATTTTGTGTTTTGATTGATCAACAATAAACAAGCAAACAAACAAACAAACAAAAAAAAAACGATTTGTTTTTTGTGAGGAGTTTTGAATATAAAGACAAGTCTACCAACTTACTCGGATTCAGGTGTTGTTGGTGTTTGATTTGGTGCTGAATGTCCAGGTAAACGTGGTAAAACTTTATCAACAGGTACTGAAACACTACGATTAAATTCGGTGTTTAAACGGACACTCTTCTTCCTCTCGGAACCTGATAAATAAACAATTGAGATAAAGATAAAAGATTATTTTTGTTTTTTATTCATTCATTAATTAAATATAGGTATACCTAAAAATGGATCTTCTAATAGTGCAGCAGCAGATGCTCTTTTCACTGGATCCGGTTCAAAACATCTTAATATGAATGCTTTAGCACGTTCTGATAATTCTTCTGGTACTTGTGGATGTGCTTTATAATAACCAACTTTAAAAACAGCAGCTTGTGGTGAACCTAATTCAATAAATGGTGGTTTACCAGTTGCCATTTCAACAATTGTACAACCTAATGACCATATATCAGCTGGTGCACCATAACCACGTTGTCCTTTATCAATAACTTCCGGTGCCATATATTGTAATGTACCAGTAAATGTTTCTGTGCTTGGACATAAACCAGCTAAACGTTTTGATGTACCAAAATCTGATATTTTCACAACACCACTATATGTATTGACTAATACATTATCACCTTTTATATCACGATGTACAATTTTTTGATCATGTAAATATTTTAAACCCTCTAATATTTGACGTGTATAATATGCCATTGTATGTTCATTTGATTTTAATGGGCCCCATTTTAAACGTAATAATGCACTTAATGAACCACCAGGCACCTGTTCCATGAATATTTTAAAATAATTATCTTCCGACATTGATCCTAAATATTGTACAATATTACGATGACGTAATTGTGAATGTAAACGTATCTCTTCATGTAATGGTTGTACAGCACCAAGATTCTTTTCTGGTATTTCTTTAACAGCAATTCGAACTTGTGTATTTAAATCACGTGCCGCATAAACAACACCATATGTACCTTTACCTAATATAATACGTTTACCTTGTTCATCACGTTCATATTCATAATTTATATCATGTGTTGGTTGTTCTGATTCAACTAAACCTTCTTGATGATTTGTTAATTCTAATATTAATTGATAAAATAATTGTCGACATATATCTGATGGAAAGAATATTTGAAAATCATCAGAATTATAATGCACATATAGAAATAAACAGCGTGAATCACGTTTATAAAAACTAACACTACGTATATTATTTGATGTAAATTCCCAATCATGGATTTGTGTACAATTGCCTTTTAAACTTTTCAAACATAAATTTGTTACTTGTAATGTTTGTGGATCAGCACCTAAATTAACACAAACATAACTTGGCATAAATTCTTTATTTGGTTCTAATATTAATGATGGAAAACGAAAACTATTATCATTGTCATTTGTTTGTTTTGTTGCTTCTAAAAAGAATTCCATCCAAAAATGGAATATTTGCTCTTCCGGTATATTACCATTACCATCTTCATCATCACGTCGTTTACGAAAACGATCAATTAATTGTATATTACCAATTGTTGATTTTAAATACCAATCTGGTGGCTTTAAACGAAACATACATTCAGCTGCTTGTACAGCATTTGTATAATGTTGAAATAATACAGATATTTCAAAGAATGTTGCAACATCCCAATAATCTTGTAATGATGCTAAACTACCTTTTTTACCAATTAAATTATTTAATACCATACCAATATGTTGTAATTCTTCGGATTTTGTTATTTCAGCACCAGCTATTACTAATAATGTTGCCAAATTAATACCAGCATATTCATTTGGTTGTACTTCAAAACCTTTACGATACCAATAAATTGCTTGATCTAAACTAATTTTATCTTGATGATCGGATTCAGTGAATTTATCTTTATAAATACGTCCACAAAGGCATAACATATCAGGAAAATGATTTTCTTTCTATTTAAATTCAATTCAATTAAATTAAATGATATGATTACGAATTAAAATATTACTCGTACCTTTTCTAATGCATCAATACAAACTTTAAGTGCTTTCTCACGATCACCAGGTTGTTTGCGACGATTCAATGCAAACGCATACCAATATAAAATATATGAATTTAAATATTTCCTAGTTGTTGGTAATGTACGTAAATCATCAACTAAATGTACCATTGCATCATAATCTTGTATATCACGAAAACAAAACAACATATTTAATACAACATCACCTGATAATACATTTGGATCATCTAAACGTTTTCGAATATTATGTAATGCTTCCTTTAAATCACTACCACTTTTTTGTTCTTTTAATTTTTTCAAATCTGATAAGAATTTTTCTTTTAAATGTGCTCTAAAAATACATCAAATAAATCAAAAGTCAATTATATCATTTTTTAAAAAAAAAACAAAACAAAAAACAAATCATACTTGCTCTGAATTTCAACATCTTGTAATAAACGTTTGAGTTTCTGCTGTAAATTTTCTGTAATAGTACCATCCTCAGTACGACTACTACCTCCAACAATACCAACACCAACACCACCACCGCCGCCACCACCACCAGGTGTTGTTGTAATACAAACAGCATCTGCTGTTAAGGTGTAGGAAACAAAACAATAATTTCCACAGGATAACTATACACGTACAAATAATAAAGAATTGAATTTAATCTTTTATAAAAGAGAAGGAATTTCCCCCAACTTACTTTCAATCGTACAGTTGCTTCAGGATCTAAATCATTGTAAATTAGAATATTCTGCTTCATATTGAAACTTTCTCTAACACCTAAATGATAAAACAATGTACTCTGTTGTACTGGCAAACTTAAATCAACAATAACAACATCAGCATTATAGAAACTACTAACAACATTTGATTCACCAAAATCCAATTTTTCAAACTACAATTTTCAAGTGTGTAAACAAAAAAAGAAGATGATAAATAAATGTAAGGTATACTACACCTGTATATGACTGAGATTTGCCCCAATTTGTATACAAGCTTGTCTAGCTTCTTCAAGTGCCCTTTTACGTTGTGCTAAATTATCCAAATGGCATATATCAATAACACAAACAACATCCATATGTGGTCGTGTCATCATTGTATTATTTGATTGTATTGTATGACCGGAAATATCTGAATGGGAACCAACACTGTCTGTGGTGACACTTCGACATTCTATACATGTGAAACAACAAAATCATAATAATAATAATAATAATAATGTTATTATATGTATTTTTAATAGTGACATATTATATTCTAATGTTTTGGTAATGATGAATCATTAATTTTAAAAACAGATGCATGTATGTATGTACCTGTGTCAGGCTCAATCACTGTCGGTATTTGTGGCATATTTATTTATAAAAAAATAAAGCCAAAAACACAAAAATAATTGTTTTATATCAATTCTCCTTCTCTGTGTGTAAATATGTGGAAAATAAAGTTTGTTAATTGGCATATAAACAACACTATACATATAGGATATGTATATTTATAAAAGATTTTTGATTGCCTTTTATGGGCGATTATATAAAAGATTTTTCACATGATAATTCCTTATAAAATCACAATATTATCATTTATCATTTATATTTTATGTATGTATAGATTGATTTTGATAATTTCATAATAACAACAATAATAATAATAAAACTAATAAATTGCTTGCATAATATTCAACTTTATAGAAAAGAACATTAAGAATGACATCTGTCAAAAATCAATCAAAAATAGATATAACCTTGAATATGGTTTACAATACGTCAAAATTCTATTGGTTGTTACTTTAAACACAAAATAAAAAATTCCAACTACAACATGCAAAAATTTAAATTTAATGAAAGATATGTCAACTTGGAAGTTAAAGTTGGTATAAATAAAATTCTAATAAATATTGTGTAGGTAGAGTTTGTAATTTGTATGAATTATAATGAAATTTTAACAATTTTAGACACTTCCTAAATAATTGATATCAGCGACATCTATTTATTGTCCACAAGAAATAGATGAATTTTAAGGGCTACAATTAGAATGTGTGTATAAAACAATTTCGAGGTTATGTGTGTTTTTTGTTCACAATAAAATAACGATTTAAAAATACGTTAATCATTTATCAAACAGATAAATCAGTGAGAAATTGTGGGTTTCGTGTTTCTAACTATATACCTGTACACACACACACATATATACATAAAATTTATCCAATCTAATATTTAATCTAAAACTATTTCAAGAATTCGTTATATTTGTATGGTGTGCCACCAGCAGTTGATCAACAAAGATCGTTGTTTTTGTTATTACAGGGGAAATTTTTAAATAAAAAAAACAACAGTTTAGTGTTTTGTTAGATACTTGGAAATTTCATTGGCTATTATCTGTTAACGACAACGATACGATAACAAAAAAAAGAAAGAGAAAGAGGTAAAAACTGTAGATCTGTTAAAATAAAATGGCAAACGATTTCGAGAATTCTGTAGTGCGTAAAAGGCCCACAATGCCAGTAGTTGAAGGTAAAAATAATATTTGTTTATATACAATATACAACACAGAATATCTTATGTCTTGTTTATGGTTTTTTTTAATCTTCTTTTCTTGTTGAAAATTCTAGAAGGTATGGTAAAAGAAAAGAAACGTAGGAAAAAAGATAAGAGCCAACAACTACAAACACAACAACAACATTTAATGTCTGAGAAAAAGAATCCTGTATCATTATTAAACGAATTACGTATGGGTTTAGATTATAAATTTTTAGAGCAATCAGGACCACAACATGCACCAATATTTAAAGTTTCTGTTGACGTTGATGGTCAAACATATTATGGTGTTGGTGGTTCAAAAAAGAAAGCTAAATGTTGTGCAGCTGAAGAAGCATTAAAATCATTTATACAATTCCCTGATAATACAGATGTTTTATATCCAAAACCAATCGATAATGGTAATGTTGATTTCACTAGTGATGATACTACATTTGAATCAATCGGTGGTGATGATGATGATAATAATAAATTAATATCAATACAAATGAATATTAATAATAAAAAATCAACAAATACATTGAGAAATCAAGAGAATAAACAGATTTCAAAAGGACCAGCTATGTTATTAAATGAATTATTTCCAAATGCTGTTTATTTATATACAGAAAGTGATAATTGTTTACAACCTAGATTTAAAGTTACTTTAACAATAGGTGAAGGACAATATTTTGGATATGGTACATAGAAAAACGCATTTCTATTAAAATCATTTTGAAATATTCATTTATTTTTTGTAGGTTCAAATAAACGTTTAGCTAAAAATGCAGCAGCTACAGCTGCTCTATCAAAATTAAGTCTACAATTCACCGATTTACCAAATGGTTTAAATGATCTAGAACGATTCAGAAAACCAAAAATACAAATTGAAAATCAAGAAAAAGCTGATTATATACGCAGGTAATTAATTTATTAAAAATATTAACAATTATAATAGAAGAATAAAAGTGCGTTTTGTTTTTTCATATCGCGAGGCGCAATCTATCCAAAATTCAGCTTTTTTTTTTGCTTTCTAATTGTTTACTATGTATTTTTCTTTGTGGTGTTTATTTCTGATTAATTAATTAGAGAAAAAATGTTTTTTTTTTCCAGCATAACTTTAATATTTCCTAGAGCCCCCTTTAGTAGAGATATTTTATTTTTGTTTATTTTCTTATTTGATATTACAACATTCATATACATACATATGTAATGTAAGTAAATGTTGTAATAATAATAATAACAACTATTGCGATTATTTAACTCTGCAAGGGTGTCATTTTTGGCATTAAGTGAGCTCGGAAATATATGATAATTTCTCGTGGCTGTTGTGTGTGTGCTACACATACATTAATGTCGACTAAAAAAGAATCAACATTTTTTTTTTTCTTTTAATATAGGTGAGTATTGATTTTACCTAAAATTTTCTAAATTATAATAAATACATGAATAATTTATAATACACACTTACATACATATATTACTACTATGTATTATGGTTATCATGAAATATAATCTCAACATATTATGTAGTTTTCGGATCGATTTGAAATATTAAGAAGAAGGAAACTTGTAAGTTTAATTCTATACACATACATATAATATGTATACCGTAAATCCCGGCATACAAATCGAGTTTTTCAGGGGTTAAAAATGGCTTAAAATTGATATAAAATCCTAGAGTTTACAAAAAGAATGTATAAATATCTATAATATCATAAATGGAAATATACATTGCCTGGCCCGACAAGTGGGGGGTATTTGTTGTGGTTATTAAGATAAATCAAGTAGTGATGTTAATGTAGATGGAAATATGAGCAAATGTATAATATTGCGTTAGATTAGGTACTCTGTTCGAAGAATTATCTAGTTATACGTATAGTATACATTACAATAGAAAAGTGCTATTATGTATCTTAAAGACTAAACAAACATATGTTGACAACCGTTCGACTACACCACGATCTTATGATACGTTGATGTTATATCTGTTTTTCAAACTTAATCTTCTTATTTTGTTTCATTTCGTACCAGTTCATTCGAGGATTTAGGGAAAATATCCAATTTTCCACAAATGTAACAGATGTTTTTTTTTTGTTTTTGTTTTAAATGTGGAATTTATTTATTCAGAAGAAATCTGTGGGGTATGGGGTAATTTGTTATGATGAATTCTTTGTTTATATTACAAAAAAAAAAAATGAATAAAAAAAATGTGTTTTTTTGTTCATAGTTAAATTACCTACCTGTAATTGCACCTATGAATATAGGTGTACATCTGTATCATATAATTTTTGATATAATATTTGTTATTATTACAAATTGTGTTCTAATCTCTTTTTTTTTTGTTTTTTTGTTTTTGGTTGTATGTGTGTGTGATTTTATATGATTGGAACACACAACACACACATAATAATAATAATAAATATAGATTGATTCATGAAAAATTTGCTGAATTGATGGCAAACGATGAAGGACATGCAAAACGTAAAGTATTAGCTGGTATTGTTATGACACGTGGTAATAATTTAAATGATTCAGAAATTATATCAGTAACAACTGGTACAAAATGTGTATCTGGTGAATATATAAGTTTAAGTGGTTATTCATTAAATGATTTACATGCTGAAATTATATCACGTCGTTGTTTAATTAATTATTTATATGATCAATTATATTTATTATTAACAATTGATGCTGATAAATCAATATTTACATTACGTTCAGATGGTTGTGGTTATCAATTAAAAGATGGATTGGAATTTCATTTGTACATAAATACAGCACCATGTGGTGATGCTAGAGTATTTGGGCCACATGAAGAATGTGGTGCAATTGATAGACATCCAAATCGTACATCTCGCGGTCAATTACGAACGAAAATTGAATCTGGTGAAGGTACGATACCAGTTAAAGGACCTACAATTTTACAAACATGGGATGGAATATTACTTGTATGAATAAGATGATAATAAAATAAAATAAAATAACAAAAAAACAAAACAAATTAAATTAAAATTATTTATATTATTTATAATGTTTTAGGGTGAACGTCTATTGACAATGTCGTGTTCAGATAAAATCTGTAGATGGAATATTGTCGGTCTTCAAGGTGCTCTATTGTCCCATTTCATTGAACCAATTTATTTAAAATCAATTGTATTAGGTAGTTTATTACGTGAATCACATTTATCACGGTATTGTTGTTTTCTTTTTCTTTTTTCTTCTAATATATAGTATATATTTGCTTTTTGTTTAAAAGATCAAAAAAAGAAAAGTATATTTATATTTATTGTTTTTGATAAATTTTAGGGCAATTTTTGGTAGAATAGAAACAACACTACAAGGTCTTCCACCACCGTTTCGTTTAAATCGTCCCGAAATGTATTTGTCAACATCTCCAGAAACACGTCAAATTGGTAAAGCACCAAATTTCAGTGTTATTTGGGCATATGGTTTTCAAACACCAGAAATTGTCGATGCAAATACAAGTAAATTAATTGATGGATCAATATCAAAATTATGTAAAAATCAATTAATGAAACGTTTCGTTGGTCTTTTGGGGAAATTGTCAAGTATTACTGGTGTTGAACAGCATCCCCCAGTATTGTATTGTGAAGCAAAAAATTCTGTCACGTCTTATAAAGTAATAATCATTATTATTATTATTATTATTATTAAGATATTTTAAATGAATGTTTGTTAATTTTTGTTATAATTTTAATAGATCGCTAAACAGTCACTTTATCAAGCATTTTCTAAAGCACAACTAGGTAACTGGGTAACAAAGCCATTTGAACAAGATATGTTTGAATTAGATTTGGAAGAAGAGAAGAAATCTGTTGTGAATGATGTCGTAGAATGAATGGATGGATATTGTGTTCAAAAACAATTGATTTTTTTGTATTGGAATTCATATTATGTGTGTGTGTGCGCGTGTGTGTGTGTGTATATATATACTCTTATATTATTATTATTATTTTTTTGTAATCTAAATAATTTCAGTATTGCATTGGTTCTATAAAATAGCTAGCTAGCTTTAGACTGTAAAAATATGTTTCTTCGATTATTATTATTTTTTCTTTGTAATGTGTAATGTTTTTGTTTACCAATTGAAATATTAAATATTATATCATTTTTTTACAAATTAATATTGCGCTACATTTAGTTAAGATTTGCTTATGTCAATCATCTAAAACGGACACCCATTTTTTTTTTAATTTTTCATTGTCGAATCTGGGGGTGTGGTGGTGGGGAATATTAGTTAACCAAAATAAGTGCGTGGACGCGTGCTAAGAGAACGCATGAGTATTAGCGAGAAGCGAATTAATGCGCATGCGGTAATTTTAGCGAGACGGTACCGATAACGCGTCCGTCCAATAATGATCTTTTTCATTGAGATGTTTTATGAAATATCTTTATCTTGTAAATAAAAGACTAGTAATTATCTATATAACTAAAACATTTGTTGACGCCATTATTCTATAGGTTATAATCGATTCAAAACTAATGTGTCCAATTTGGATCGGTCTTTTTCACAAAGGATGTTAATTTGTAAGTATATAGCTATACCTATAGTAATAAAAAAAAAGAAGGACCGACAATTTAACCATCTGTTTATGTATTTCTCGTAACAGGTAAAGATCAATATTTTGTGGGTTCTTTTTTTATATTTATTATTTTATTACTAGATAGCTATATACTTACAAATTAACATCCTTTGTGATAAAGATCGATTTAAATGGGAAAGGTTAGAGTTTTGAACCCACTATACATTACATACTTGATAAGAATTTGAATTTCAAATAATAACTTTGCATAGATCATCATTGTATAGACATGTAGTATACTGCGAGATGCTGAAGCCTGCGCAGAAACATCAATCTCGTTCGCAAATTTATACTGTCTTCTTTGCAGCATGTTACGAGTTACGAATATTTATGTATATGGATAGAATGCAGCGAGTGAAAGTTGATAATATTTTTAATCGTAACAATTATATTAAATTTTTAAAATATAATTCATTTCATTCAACACATAATAATCATAATAACAACAACAATATTCCAGTTATTAGAACAATTCTAGATGTTAATTCAAATTTTAAACAGACAATTTTTAAATCTAACCTCAAACAATCAATGATATATTTTAATAATTATTATCAAAACAATTTTCTATCAACTAGTCAATCAGAATCGAATGAAATAATTGATCGTTTAACATTTGAGAAAGTATGTGAAGAAACTTTAGAATCATTAACTGAATATTTTGAATATTTAATTGAAGATTCTGATAATTTAATTTTAGCTGATGTTTCATATAGTGTAAGTGTGCATGTGTTTCATCAAATAAAACAACCCCTCTAACATTGCTTTTTATTGTGTTAGAATTAGAGTTCTATCTTTGATTTTAATTTGTTTTTAGGATGGTGTATTGACAGTGAATTTAGGTAAACAATATGGTATTTATGTTATAAATCGTCAATCACCAAATCGTCAAATTTGGTTAAGTTCACCAATATCTGGACCAAAACGTTATGATTTTATTAATAATACATGGATTTATAAGCATGATCATATTAGTTTACATCAATTATTACAAGATGAATTATCGAAAATTGTAAAGAAAAATGTTGATTTTAGTCATTGTTTGTATTCAAAATTATAAATAAATTTAATTTGATAATAGAATAGTTGTCATTTTGATAACATTAGTTATATGTATGTTATAGTTACGGAGTAATTTAGAATGAATTAATTCATTCGATTGCTCTAAATTGTTCTGTATGTATGCTTTTACAATTATTTACAAACAAAAAAAGTTTTATCACTTATCCATAATTTAGGAGATGGTGTTCTTGTTGTTATTATTATGGACCGATGGAAGCTCAGAGAAATTCATAAAAGCACAAAGAAACTGAGAACAGCTTTGAGAAATTTGCAACAATAAAATGGGAAAAAAGGACAATTTTCATTTACAAATTATTAAAGTGTATCTGGCTGGCACCATTGGAGTTGAAAATTTCTTTCTTATAGAAATTTTATTTATTATTTAGTAAATAAATATTATATATGCAAAAATGATCGAGTCATTGGAAAATAATTTGTTGATAATATGTGATTAAATGATCAATTTAACAAACCAGTAAACAAATTTACAATTGAATTCTATTTAAATTTACAAAAGAACAGCAACAAAAGCTTTCTATTTCAAAAAATTGATTTGAATACAATACTGGGTTTATTTAGAGGTAATACCTACTTACAAATATGTAGTTTCCTTGTAAGGCTAAACAACGAAAAAACTTATATTATTATTTACGTAGAAATATATTTTTCATAAATTCAAATTATTGTGCCAAGATTGTTTTCATGGCGGTTAATGTTGTTTTACCCATATCGAATCACGTAAAAGTTTCCTTTCGATAGATGTTCGTCAAAATTGTATTAGACTATTGATCACAATCAGTTTGTAAATTTATTCAAACAATTCGATATATTTTTAAATCATAAATAAGGTCTCAATCAACAAAATATGATATCATTGATTTTCTACTAGGTAATAGAAAAAAAATCAATGATGGTGATGATGTTGAAACCAAAATTTCCCTTAAAACTTATAATAAGTTTTAAATTGCTAACTTTAAGGCAGCACCAAATAAAAT
Organism: Lydus trimaculatus; assembly: GCA_037414755.1. Lineage (NCBI taxonomy): Eukaryota > Metazoa > Arthropoda > Insecta > Coleoptera > Meloidae > Lydus > Lydus trimaculatus. The sequence continues at coordinate 11,841 of JAZBGY010001821.1, forward strand.
CATTGAAACTAAAAATAGATGGTTGATTTTTCAAATTATTATTCATTCATATTCATAGGTTAATTTTATATTGAATTAAAATCTTATGGTGTAAACGGGTATTAATAAAAAAAAAACAATACACGTGGAGCTACAATTAGTTCGTATTTTTGTGAGACGAGTGTTTCGCGCCAGGATGATCCTGACTCCCAGATAATAGAGTCACTGCCATCTTTATATATAGGTATAAAGATGGCAGTGATAGAGTTGTTCGGGCCACTTTTAGAACAACTTTTGAATGTTCGAGTACTCGAAAGACTGTTCGCAACAGTTTTAAAACACACCAAATATGTCGTTGATAACTACAGACATATAGAGATATACAATATATATAAACAATTTACTTTATATATTTCTAAATTTAGTTTTATTAGTTTTATTTATTCTCTTAAATTCACACCAGAAAAATGTTACATTTATATTATTATTATTATCTAATTACGTATATAATTTTACCATTCATCATAATTAGTGATGATAATTTTGTTACGTGTCATAATAAATATTCAGCAGAAATTAATAATAAACCATCAACAACAATGAATAATGAGGATGATAATTATGATTTTCGTCCTGTTTCTTTGAAACATTTAGATCGACCATTTCGTATGGCCAAATTAAATCTATTATGGTCAAAAGCTGTTGTAGTAAGTCCATTGATTCGAACACTAAATTGTTGTTATTTAATAAATTATTTTTAGCGACTTTCTGAATCTAAATTAAAATCACTTTTCGGTGAATTGAAATTACATGATAAAGAAGAAATAACATGGAAACATTTAAAAGCAGAAGGTAAAGATAAAGATGGTGTAAAAGAAGCTGAATTACGTAAAAAATTATTACATATAATGCGTGATTATAATCTATTGGATCAAGTTGATGATATACAAGATTCTGCAAAATATCATGGTTATAAACCGTTAAATGAAGCCTCCAATGATAAACATATAAATAAAAGTTTGTTTAAAGATAAAAAATTGAATAAATTATGGGAGAAAGCAGAAACTGCTGGATTTACTATTGAAGAATTAACAACATTGAAAGAGGAATTCAATCATCATCAAGATAAAATTGATCAATATTATGCTCTATTACATGATGTTAAAGAAAACAATCAACCAGTTGACGAAATATCAAGTATGTACTACACACTCATATAAATAATAATAATAATAGAATTTTTTTGGTTTGTAATTGTAATTTTCAGATACTGTAGATGATAATTTAGATAAATTCAACAATATTGAATATCTTGAAGAAGAAAAATATAAATCATCACCTCCTGATAAAGATTATTTAAATAAAATCAATTTACTTAGAGACAAACATAAAGATATACGTGATGGTTATGATCAATTATTTGTTTTAACAGCTAAAGGTCCAAATAATCGTGAATTTATCGAACCAAAAATACAAGGTTTATGGAAAATGGCAATCGAAACAAATTTTACACCAGATGAATTACAATCTTTAAAAATTGAATTACAACATTATGAGAATCGTTTACTTAAATTACGACATATGCAAGCTGAGATTGCACTTAAAGAAGATTATCATAAGAAAACAAAGGCCGATTTAGCTGGTAGTAAAACAAATGGTATGATAATGATGGAGGAGAATATTAAAAAACATGCTAGAAAAGTTGAAAAGTTACATTTAGATATTGAAACGAAAATCATGCAGAGACATATTGAATTGTAATAAAATGAACAATTAAATAAATATAAATCAACTAATAATACTCGATGTTT
>JAZBGY010001822.1:0-16482 GCA_037414755.1 Lydus trimaculatus
TTTTTTAAGAAATCCAAAAACTATGCAGCCGATTTTCGAAACAACGCCAACACCACTATGTTCTATACTTGTTTCCATAAATGCCTCTATCTTTATCTATAATATAGTTATATCTTTATTGTACATATAGAAAGTGCATATCATCAGCTGGACGACGACAAGTTTGAATTTTCGGTTGACTGTATAAGAGGCTATATTGTAGATATGGTATTGAATGAACCAATCCCGATGTGAATTGCTCTCTCCCTTCCTCTTGTTAAATGTGCGTATGAGTGTTCAGCGCTTCCAGCAAAACAACATTGAAGCTCTGCCGTATCTAGAAACTGTGTAGACGAGCGCCGTAGTAGCTTTGTTGAGTACGTACGGACCAATACATAACACAAGTGCCACTAAACAACAACAACAACATTCATTCATTAACCTTTTACCCTCAATTTTTTGTGTGTTTGTGTATATATTTTTTTTGTTTTAATTACGAAAAAATAACAAGACGTGTATGGTAATTGTGTGTACGAAAATTGTGGGTTTTCTTTTTGTTTTCTAATAAGTGTTTGAGTGGAATTTAGTGGTGTTTTTGTATAGTTAGAAAGGGGAGAGACAGAAATCATCATGTTTGATGTATTTGGCTCCGTTAAGGGGCTGCTTAAGATCGATGCCGTCTGTATCGATAATAATGTATTCCGTTTACATTATAAAGCAACAGTAATAATATTAATAGCATTTTCATTATTGGTCACTAGTCGACAATATATAGGTGATCCAATTGATTGTATAGTTGATGAAATACCATTAAATGTAATGGATACGTATTGTTGGATTTATTCAACATTTACAATACCAAATCGTTTAACTGGCCGTGTTGGTCTAGATGTTGTACAGCCAGGTGTAGCTAGTGCTGTTGAAGGTACAGATGAAGTTAAATATCATAAATATTATCAATGGGTATGTTTTGCATTATTCTTCCAAGCAATGCTTTTCTATGTGCCACGTTATTTATGGAAAACATGGGAAGGTGGACGTATTAAAATGTTAGTACTCGATTTAAATTATCCAATTGTTAATGAAGATTGTAAATCGGATCGTAAAAAATTAATTATTGATTATTTTGTAACAAATATGCATATGCAAAATTTTTATGCATTCCGTTTTTTCATATGTGAAGTACTAAATTTCGTTAATGTTATTGGACAAATCTTCTTTATGGATTATTTCTTAGATGGTGAATTTAGTACATATGGACGTGATGTATTGAAATATACAGAAATGGAACCAGAATATAGAGAAGATCCAATGTCACGTGTATTCCCAAAAGTAACAAAATGTACATTCCATAAATATGGTCCATCTGGTTCAGTACAAAAATTCGATGGTTTATGTGTATTACCATTGAATATTGTTAATGAAAAAATTTATGTGTTTTTGTGGTTTTGGTTTGTGTCATTAAGTGTTATAACTGGTTTAGCATTAATTTATCGTATTATTGTTGTAACAATGCCAAAAGTACGTTTATATTTATTAAGAAGTAAATGTAAAATTGCACAACAACGTGAAATTGAAATTATCAATTCGAAATGTGAAATTGGTGATTGGTATGTATTTTATCAAATGGGCAAAAATATCGATCCATTAATATTTAAAGAAATTGTATCGGATTTGTCCAAAAAATTGGAAGGCAAAGAAGTCGTCTAAAACTGCAAGAAAACAATTATCATATAAAAAAAAAACAACAAAAATCGTGCCTTTATTATTATTATCATAATTACGAACTTTTCATTATTTTATTTTATTAAAAACAAAAAAAACAACACCAAGAACAATGGATACTTGAGGAGTTATTTGCGAAAATTTTTGGACAAAACAGCACAGAGCAATTTCGGTGATTTTACACTATATACACAGACATTCCTCTATTCTTCCTAATCAGCCTCAAGGACCAATTTTGGGCAACGTTCTGTGATGACCAAGGAAAGACTGTGCGATTTTATTTTAAAACAAAAACAAAAAAAAGAACCAGCCGAAACCGGCTCTAGTGATAATTTTATTTCATTTTATTTTGCTTAGAAAATATAAATAGTGTTCTTTTTCTAATTTTTTAATTATAAAACAATAAATTAGCTCAATATTATTATTATTATTACTATTATTATTATCATTCCGACAACTTCCATTTGTTTATCTATAAACTTTACAATAATTATTGTTAATTGCGTGCATTTACTGCCAAATGATCAATAAATAAATAAATAAATAAATAAATAAATAAACAGAGACCGTTTTCGCTTTTTGGCATTATTGCTGTATTTAGATGAAAAAAGAAAAATACCTGAGATATTCTTGTTTTGGGGGGTAGCGGGCGAAATCGTGTATTCTCTGTGATAGATCTGATTTTTAATTATGATGCTCTAATTTTTCTTGTTTTTTTTTAATTAAGCAAAAACAACTAGCTTCCCGCTACTATCTAGAAATTTTCTATTATTAATTATATTATTTTATAATTTTTTAATTATAATTAATTAATTTGAATAATTCAATATGTGATGATTTAGTTTTTAGTTTATTAGATTATAAAGCTCTTATCTATTTTTCTTTAATTATTATTATTATTATTATATTATGATTATTTTAGCCCTTTTTGTCCTCGCCTTTCATCCATACCAATTTTTGATGAGTGTGTGTGTATCAAGTTATTGTTATAAAACAACAAACGAAATGTATGTGTTCAAGATAACAACAAACTGTACATTTTTTTTTTCATTGATTAGAAACAAAAAAGACCATAATGATACAATCACCAATGTGCCTAAAATATTTGTATGGAATTGACTATTATTATTATTATTATTATTAAAAATTAAATTGAAGCTATTTTAAATTTGTAATTATCGTTTATTTTATTTTTTTCTATAATTTACACAATTTTTTCCTACCTATTGTGTGTTATTTGATGGTAAGTAAATGTGTGTTGTAATAATTACAATAATTGTCAAGATTATTAATTGTTAATGAATTCTGTTACTATTACTACTACTACAATTACAATTACAACGATTTTTTAGCACGCTTGCCAATTATGAATGAAAAAAGTCCTGTAGTGAGTCATTTTTTTTGCAGTAAATGGTGATCACATGATTACTGAGAGTTGTGATTATCATTTTTAATTGGAAAATGTTGCAGATTAATTACAGGTGGTTTTCTAGAGATTCATGAAACATTGCCGATTATTATGAAATTTGGATAAATTCACCGCTTCGATTTATACTGAACCAAACTTAACTTGACCCATTTTTACCATATAGTGAAGTTCAAATCAATAATTGTAGAGTTTAGTGATAGGACAAATCTAGTATCCAGGCAACGGTGCAAATTTTCTTTAAAAAAATTAGTTTTGTACACTTCATCTATACGTAGTTAGACAACTCGACTATGTAGAAATTGAAAATTGTTTAGTTGATTTCCGAGAAAAACCTTTAATTGGTAAAGAAATGATTCAACAAATAATAAGTAGTGGTGGATTTGACCTTTATGGGGCCTGAAGCGGTACCAAATTTTTGGGGGCCATTTAAATTAATCGGTTAGATTGCCAAAATCTATTATTATTTTTATTCAAAATTGAATAGATTACATAAAAACAGTATAACGTTATATTATTTATACAGGCTGTCTCATGTAAAGCTTTTCTTAAATCCCTAAAAGAAATACTACTATGAGTTATGAGGGAAAGGCCCCCCTAGCTCCGCTATAAATTAGAAAATTTGAAATACATATTGAAACTTATGCCGATTATTTTCTAATTTCTAGTAAACACAATCGTATCGTGCCACTGACTTCTGTCTGTGTCATGCGTCTTTCAACGGAGGCATGCGTTTCACGCATGAAGAATTGGAAACGTACAACTGAAATATAGGTGCTATTTTTATTACAAATCCCCATCTCTTTCGATTTTTTTCTCTTTGATGCTACTGATGAATTTCGAAAAGGGGCTAGAGGGGCTCTGAACTGAATCTGAAAATTTTTAAAAAGTTCGTTGATTATAATGAAACGTGGGTTACTTCTCTTGTAGCACTATTTCAAAGATAATCTTTTTGTATCTTTGAGAAACTTAATAGCAAAAGAGCTAATTCTTTGGCTAGCGGACGAAGTGAAATACGTTAGGGATGAAATTTCAAACCGCCCTGAAGTGGCAAAGGATGGAATATCAGACTAATAGGGTATTTAACGACCACTATATCGATAAAAGTATTCTTAATACAAATCATGGAGTGTGTTAGATTTTTCCAATAGTGTCCAGCTGTTAATAGGTGCAGTTAAGACGTCCAAGCTAAACTAAACAGAGTATACATCGTTAAAAGAGGTTTAAACTGATGACTAATTTAAACAAAGGAGGGTTTAATTAAGTGGGTGCTGAAGTAAAATTAAACTTATGCTCAAGATCTTGAGTCGAAATTTAGGGAAAGAAGATGAATCGAGCCTAACTGTTTTAGGCTGCTGATAGCAGATCTGTGTTCTTTGGGGGGCTGAAAGCAATAATGAACTAAAGAGAATAATTAGTCGAATCCTTATTTGCAAATTTTTGTATTTTCGGGAACTCTCTAGTGTTGTGGAGCTTATTGCTGGTAGCGTGGTAAATTCGCTACGATTGTAGCCGTTAGTTTGTTGGTCTATTAACAAATTTTGTAGCGTTAGCGTTAACGCTGCGATGCGGAAGATCTATAAAATTTTTACAGATGATTATGAATGCATATCAACTTTTGTATCCTAACTAGCCTATAGATTAGGCATTTTTCCAAAATTAGGGGTTATAAATCTAGATGGCTAGACTAGTTTGCGTGTTTGATCCAATTATGATTTATCTACAATTTTGCATTAATTTTCAAAGTCTCTGGATACTCTTCCTTTCTTTCTTGTTTTTTTTGTTTTTTTTTGGACGAACTATATCTAACTAAACATAATTCTCGGAAAGACAATAGAATGAAATCATGTTTTTAAAGACAGATGCACAATCCGAGAAAGATGTTCAATCTATAAATAGCTAGGTCTCTTCCTCCTTTCTTTATAATTTTATGTAATTTCACACAGGAAGTTGATTTGTTGTTGTAAATAAAAACAAACAAATCAATAAGTAATGGTATGTTAAAATTACATCAGAATCTGTTGTGTTGTACTATAATCAATGGTATAATCTAAGTTACACGTTTCTATAATGAGTTAATCATCACTTAATCTATGTGAAATCAATAAATTCCAATTCCGCAGTAAAAACGTTAAGAATTTTAATTTTTAAAAAACATATTGCAATTTGTAATAAAAATCATAAACTTCATTGTTATAAAGTAGAATATTTATAGTCTATTGTCTTTTTTATGGAAATAATAAGAAATAAAACGTTAGGCTTTTATGAAAGTATGTACATTGTGATAAAACATCACTATTTGTTCCATTTATCAAATAATCTTGAAAAAAACTCAATTTTCTATTAAGTCAATTTTACGTAGACGCAAATCTTTGTATGATCGTGTCATCTTACGACGCATGCGCAACTATCAATTAGCGTTTATGCCGCGGAAAGACTGCATTTTTACAAAAAAAAAAAATTTTATAATTAATGATGTATGGTTGTGCTTTCTTTGTAAATTTCCGGTTTGTTTTATTATCACAGTTTTATTTAAAACATGTTAAATCACATTTTATTATATTTGTTGAACATTTATAAAATAATATTTACAAGGGTGTGGTATATAATAATGTTCTTAAATCTCAAACATTCCTCCACTTTATTAATTCTTGATGTTGTTCCAGTTTCTAGTTCTTTTTGAAATACTGGACAATTTACAAACCAGATGTTACAACAAGTATTATGATTATCTACAATACGGTTTAAGTTATTAATGGAATAATAGATAATAATAGATATTACTTATCGTAGAGTAGAACATGCACCCACATAATCCAAGATAAAATTGCAGCTGACTTATCATTCTACGAATATTGCAATATTATCATTATTACTATTATGTTATAACAAATATATAGATTATAATGATTTGAGAAACAGTTTTTAGATAAATTCACAGGATATTCATCATAAGATGTAAATAATAATCAATAATAGTCCCTTTGGGCATCCTATACTGGATTTGACGTTAAATATTGTAATGTAACATGAACTTTATACATGTAATCTTGAATGTAAATTATGTTATGGAAATAACAGGTAACATATTTCATTCAAGGATAAAAGGTATAAAACGACAAAACAAAAATAATAATGAATGATGCATAGTTTGAATTCCGTTATTATTATTATTATTATTTTGGTGAAGAAAAATTAATTTCCTGAAATACTACCACATCCTTCTATTTGTATTGTTTTAGGTAATTGAATTCAATGAAATGAACAGAATAAACCCAAATTTGTGTACTTTCTAGTTAATTGTTCTGTAATGCGTCCGGAATTTTTTTGTTTTTATCAAATGTGGTAATAAAGTAAATAAATTGGAAATGTAATTTGTTTTCTATTGTAAATTTTGGCCATATTAGGAAGAGGATAAGACAAAAAAAAAGAAAAACGGGAAATATTATCAAATCAGTGGGCGAAGTACCTATTCTAAACTTCCTGTAATTATAAATAAAGCTTTATACAATTCATACGATTGAAGACAATAGCTTTACGATGATGGTATTTATTGTGGGATTAGAACAGATATGTCTTGAAGGCATTAGAAGAATTATAAACTATGTTTTGTTGAAATATACCGAATGACCGCTGAATGTCGTAATCTAAGCTGCATTTAAACAATAATAAACGACATCCTGTGCGCATTTTAATTTTTTGGAATTTGGCAAGTTTCCCGATTATTGTTTTTTCAATCAAACTGCATGCTATTTGAGTGAAGCTGTAGCATCGAAAAAGCAAAATTTAGGGAGCACTTAACTGTGTACTACAATATTGAGACACGCCCAATTTATTAAGCATACGTTTTTCGTTCGTATACAATGCCGGATTAAGAAGTTATGGGTCCTGAGACTCACCTCCTTGTAGAACTCGCAAGCCTTGGGCCACTAAGCCTCTACCTAACGAGGTGCCCCTCTACCAGCGACGGCCCTAATCCTTTATTGGGGCGGCCCGAAATACCCGTTCAACACCCTTTGATTGACATCTTTAGAATCAATTAGAATTCAGTTTTTGTTATATAATAAATAAATTGAGAAAGTTGTTTTTTACAATTCAATTTTGGCGGCCCTTCCCACCCAGCGCCTAGAGCGACCGTTCGATTCCCTCTACCCTAGGGCCGGACCTGTCCTCTACTCTGACTTAATCCGGCATTGTTGTAGAGTACCAGTTGAGGAACACTGCTCTAATCCGTACCATAATCTGATACTGCTGTCTGTATAAATATTGTCATAAATAGTGTAACAAATAATAACAGAAACAGTGGCGTAACAAGAAATGTTGATGGGCACATTCAACTAAAATCTTGTTTAATAAATACATTTTTAATTAGTAAAGTTTAGTTATTTTAAAGCGTTCGTAAAGTTGGCTTTAAGTTCCCCCAAACGAGACTCGATTTAATCCCGGTTCATCATCCTTCCTTAAACCTCGACTTCAAGTCAACGTTGTCGTAGATCGTTGTAAAGTTGTTTGAACTTACTTTAATGCGCTACACGCTTAAACGTTCTCTCAGTAAAGGAAGGAAGCTCAGTTGAAGGAAGCTAGAGTCGAGCTTAAGTTGAGATTTAGGAAGACGAACCAGGCCTTAATAAAGAATATTGCAGAACAGCCCAAACAAAAACCATAAGGATAGTTTTTTACGCCAAATTGTTTTTCAGTTGAAAAGTTAGAAAACGCAAAATTCCTTCTTTCTGGTAAAATTTTTTAATGGAAACCACTCAACGTTTGTTTGATTGTCGCAATTATTACGAAATTTTAGTTAAACCAATCGTTATATGCAAGATGACATCAGTCCCTGATTAATATCACATACATATATTGTTGATGATGGTGCCCACGTAAATCCCAAACGACACCATATAAGAACTCCAAAAGCAGGTTTAAAAAAACATCAATTAAAAATAATCGTTTTTGAAATTTATCATTAAAACATGACTTTATCCACAATTCGATAATATTTCAACTCATCCGCCGGAACTTCTACTTGCCGGACACACATGTTTCCCGTTATATCATTGACAACTGCAGCGTTAGCCGGCAGGTAGAATTTTGGCGTTCGATTCCCAGTGGAAGAGTTAAGACTTTTTCGGACTGCAATTATTCAAAATAATTTGATCGTAAATCACAGATTGAATAATTAAAAATTAAAATTGTCAGTAATTTTCGAATGTTATCATAATGATTGTTGTAAATTTCCATTAAATAAAAATAAATAAGATCGACGTCATAATAGATTTTTTTTTGATAAAATCACCTATCAATCGATAAATTTTTATTTTGTAATTATCGATGATTAACTACAACGGATATTTAAACAAATTTCAGAATAATAATGTTATAACGGGTCATCACAATTATTCCACCATTGTTTCTTGGTTTTCTATTTCCTCTATCAAATCGAATTAAAATATTGACCATTATGTCTGAATAAACTACAAGTTTAATTAATTAATTAGTAATTAATTTGTTGAAAAAAATCAATTAACATTTTAAATTAAATAGAACAAGTTATCAAATGTCATATTGTATTTATCTAGAAATAAACAACAATTCTAGGTTTTTGAACCTTCTTTTAGTGGAAATTTAAAAAAATTCAATAATAATAATAATATAACAAGTACTGATTTCTATTGTGATAATACACAATTGGCACAATAACAATAAATTGATAAAATTGTTGAAAATTTAAAAATAAGAGTTTGATTGATCGATAGAGTAACACGGAGGAGGATTACGAGAGTTTTACAATTTTTTCCAAACTTTCTGTCGTAATCAGTGTTTTTTTTACAAAATTACACTTATGACCTTTATTTTTGTACAAAAATTTTTTGATAAATTCAAATCTACAATCACGAGTAAGTGATATGAGTGTGGATGATGACACTGTAGTTGTCTCTACTGTGGCAACTAATTGTTTCCTAATTATTTTATATTTTTCATATTTCTTTCTTATTATAATTATTTTTTGTATTAATTTTGTATTAATATATAAAATAATGTAGTAATTTATTAATAGTCAATTCAGGCAAGTCGACTTTCTCCCACAAACCGCCGAGGAGACAGGTAAAGTTGTCTGAAACATTCCTATGCGGGGTCACGGCCATAGACTTTAAAGTGTAAAGAATGACGAGCAATGTGTATACTTTTATTATAATATCGGTTGTACGATTATTATTTCTTCTACGTAATGATTCAGTATACCTACGGAAATGGTTGTCGAATTTATCCAATTCAATAGAATTCAATGATGATGAATGATTATTGTAGAAAATTAGAATTGAATAAAACCGAATTTCAGTAAAACATTATTATAGTCTATCTACTATTAATTAGCCAACTTGGCTTTAAAGTAGTAACAGCGCCTCGATCTCTACCACACATTATGTTGATTTGCTGCATTTTAATTTTATTCGTCTATTTCTCGTAGTACAAGAATGGCAATGAAGTTGTTCTGCTGATAACGATTTTGATCTTAATGGAGTTTGCGCAGACTATACCGTACTATGTGGACAGCTTATTAAAATTAGGTCGGCTGAATCCAACTAGCTGAAGTGTATGTGACATAATTTTCTACATTAATAAAAACTAAACAATACTAGTTTTAATTGGTAAATATTCGATTGATAAACGAATAAATTTAGGTTAAAAAGTTGGATGGAAAGGTTAAATACTAACTTTAATTGATTATAATCAACAGGAATGTTGATCTGAAATAATAATAAAAATTCAGTTGTGGAATAGTTTAAATTTTTCTTTTTAATTTTAATCAAATAGCAAAACATCACGATTCTTCCTATATGTTTGATCAAATGTGGAAGAACAGTTATTCGATTTTCTGTTCTACTATCGAACTAATACCGTTGTTCGTTTCTTTTTATTGATTTCTTTTTCTTCTTTAATTGAGCGTTTAAAGAGACAATTATCTCCTGAGGCTCGTGGACAAGAATACCAAGAGAATTCCCACGAAATTTAATAAAAACATTCTTATTTCTAATTCAACGGATATATGACACAATCAGTGTTTGATAGTTTTGTTTTTTGTCTGAATATTACACTTATTTTTATCGAATCCGTTTTTGTGGTTTTTCTTTTTGTTAATAATTCTAAATAAAAATTATAATTTGTTGAAAATGTAGATACATAAATGATGTAAACGGGTTTTATTACAGATTTGTAAATACTAAAAATAGAAAGTGTTTTGTCGAGAATTGTAAAATATTATAAATAAATAACCTTACAATCTTTATTCCTGCCTGATTTGCATATCAACAAAGAGATAATTTAATTAAACAAAGGAACTGAAACTTTTGTCATGAAATTCTTTAAAATTTTGCTCAATTATAAATGATTCATCTGAATTATTCACTGATTTAACAATGGATTTTTGATAAAGTAAAACTATTCATTATATCAATTGATTAAAAAATAGTGCAAATTCCTGATTTGTATAGTAATCCTATGATGACTCTAATAGAGTTAAGATACCCAAAAATGGTAGGCTGACGACTCTACAAATTCTCGGTAGAAAACAGTGATTTATACCTGGTTTTTAGGATTTTTGCTCAAGAAAGTAGAAATACCTGACCATAAATAGCTGAAGTGAAATCATCATGTATATTTAATCGTTTTTGACTTGACAATCTGCTTTGCTAACGGTGCTACAAACCGCCTTATTATTAAACAAGTTCGTGAGTAAAAATGGCAACAATATGTCCGATAGTCTGGAAAACTACAGGATGATATGTAAATTTGATAACTACCGGTATACTTCTCTAATGAGCAGCTGAATCTTTGGCTAGTTCTACAAGATTAGATAAGGGTGGCTAGGGCGAAATTTACAAAGTTAGAGAACCAGTCACAGATCTAGGGGAGTCCGTGGTGGTTATGATGAGCAGCTGAATCTTTGGCTACTTCCAAACGCCTAGCTGAAGGTGTCTAGGGCGAGATTTAGAAAGTTTGAAAGCAGTCTCGAATTTGGGGAGAGTTAGTGGTTGTTGCTACGCTGGACGCCAAATTTCTCTCTTCATCATAGTCGATTTCTACATACTTTTGAAAAAAACGGAGCTTTATAAAGACAGTAGAATAGATGGTAGATAAGCACAGATAATCACAGAAAGAAACACAATTGACATTTATGCTTCGAAGTCAGTCAAATCAAAAGAGATCGAGTCTAGACTAGTGATTCAATTTTATACAGCTTATCTCGGTTAAGAAGATCCGTTTTTTGATGTTACAACTGAAGTAATGATAGATTTTCCAATTTTAGTAAAAATTTCTTTATTGGTCTATATCCAAGCTATTTTTATTGGACCAACTCGGTTTTACGACAACATTTTAATTGGGCATATTGAAAGGCATGACTATCATATCTATCAATCAGAATTTATAGTGATAAGAGGCGTTTAGGTTTTTGCAATTGTCGGGTAAAGTGGACTGAATTGCATAATTGTCAATAGCATTCACTTAGAAGATATGAGCTTGAAGAAGACCTTATAGTTTTTGAGTCAAGTTGATCATTTCAAATTCGACAAACTGTATTTCAATCCTTTATTTTTGTAGACAATACACCTGTGATAATACCAATGGAAGATGATATAACGAAAAAAAGTAAAAAATCGTAAAAAAAAAATATGTTACATGCAAATTAATTTGTTAATCATCAACTAATAAAACAGGTATCTTATAATAAACGATAAATACAACACCTATATAGTGATCTAAGCGTTAAACTATGCAATCAAGAACGAACATGAAACGATAAAATTTTTAGATAAAAGAATAAAGAATTAGAATGTTTGAAATTTTAATTATGAAATAATCCAATTTAAACTTCATCTATTTTGAGTCGATCAACTTAAATTTCAGTCAGATGACAAGTTGGCCAAATTACAATAGACTGACTATACTATTCTTTATTAGAATAACTGCAAAATAACATAATGCCAGTTTTTTGTTTCAATAAATAACAATTTTAGACTATTTATCATCATGTCGATGGTTGTTTGGGTATCGACATCAATAAAACTTGTCCAGCTACTAGTGTGAATATGGAAAACCTATTAACTAATAGAGAATTTCCTAACAAAATAAGCAATCTTTTTAATTACCATATTCGATTCTTAGGATTTTAATAAATTTTCGATAAACGACATTTTTCTCCAAATCTAGATCTAATCTTTCTCCTATCCACCAATGGTTCCGAATAATAATAGTAATAATAATAATAATAATAATAATAGAAACGTCTTTATTGTTAAAAAGTCGTAAAAGTCACATTCTGCAATATTTCACCGCCAACAGACCTACCTGTATCGTGTTACCATCATTGTGTACAAGGTGTACCATAAAGAAAATTCCGGTTTTTCGACTATAGATGTACAATATATTCTTCTTCATTTGTTTGTTAGGTCTGCCTGTTTGCGTATGTACATATTCTTCGTTTCTTGCTGTCTTACAGAAAAAAATTTTTTATCACCCTCCGTATGCATTGTTTGAAACACAAATTTCGCCGCTCAGGTACTAGACGGTGGTATGTCTTCAAAAATTTGGTTGTCCTTATAGACCCATCGAGGAAAACAATTTTAGCATCGATTTAATAACAAAAAAATCAACTCAATTAATTTTATTGGAATCCAATATGTGGTGATATTTCGTTGGAATCCATGAATGAACCATCTAGATTCTTTCTTTTTTTGGTCATTCAAAAGATGCATTAATGGTACAGTTGGGAAGCTGTTGAGCCTCCATCAGAACTTATTTCCATGGTCGTCCGGCATGATGGTGGTGCGGTGGTGCGGAGTGAAGAGGTAATGGGTAACACGGTGAATAAAGTGGGTGGGAACTGGCCGTCTGTCCGATTGTGAGAAATGGTAAAGTCGTTATAAAAACATTTCATAGGTGTCTGTTGTAATGACCGTTCTAATCTATGTTATGTCTATTCGGGAAATTTGATTGATTTTTTTCTCTTTCTCTCTCTCTCTTAGTGCTATAAAAATTTTATTAAATCAATTGTCTCATCTTAAGATTTTGGGTTGGGAACAGTCTGACCTTTGCTAATCGAAAATTTCCATTCGATTCTCTCTTTGCAGACTTGTTGTTGTTGGACAGGCAACGATGACTCTTTCTCTTTTATTATAAATCTTGGTTGTGCACGTTAAAGGTTGTTGGCTCTTTGCTGGATGCTGCAGGTGCGGTTATTGCCGACTGGAGGATATAGCCCCATATGGCCTCGCGGTCGCTTGACTACCGACCAGCTTCTGTGTTCAACTTTTCTCTACTTATACACAACACACACACACATACACATATTCGATGGTATTTTTATGAACTTTCCGATAAATCCGTTATCTATTTTGTATATGATACGATGATTAATATTTTTTTTATTATGTAATTATATCAATTACACCATTTTTTTCATTGATAATACAACAAATTAAAGTAATTAGGAACAATAACTATAATAGGATAGAAATTTTACAAACATAAGCGCAATGAACCCAATTTAAAGAACCAAACCAACATTATTTACATCAAAATTATAGGAAAAAATAACAACAATAATTTAAATAAATAATAATGACGTAGTGAACAATGCTCAGTCTCGTATGTCAAGTTCATCGTACTCGATTATATTCGAAGAACAAATTCAAAATGCTAAATGCATACAGGTAATAGAAATAAAGGAACAATCAAGGTGTGAATATTGACACAAAGTATTCAACATTTTGTTGTTTTAGTTATAGAAAAATAATAATAATAATAATAATACAAAAAAAATTACATAATTGTTATTGTAATTATCATATTTGTTAAGCAAATTGTTATAACTGCAAAAAACTAGAAGATTTTACATAAAAACTTTGGTTTTTTGCCTTGAATTTCAAGATGAAGATGAAAAAATTAATCTTAAGGTCATCAATAATTGTTTCCGTTTATTTGTTTAATTAACCAAATTATATAAAAAAAATTTTAATTATAAATAAATAAATTGGTTGTTTTCACATCCGTATTTGGAATCGGCCAGCTTTCGTTATATATTTAACACCTTTAAAAGGCTTATATTTTTCACCATACATATCTAAACGATTAACTTTCAAACCGCTTACAGCTAATTGATTGATTGTAAAATGTACATTTATTGATGGATTTATATCAGCTAGATTTGAACCAATTGCTATTGAAACATTACCACGTATATTTGGTAATTTCGTTACATCAATCCGTCCAATTTCCCAATGTAGAATCTTTGAAACTGGATCAAAATTGTATTTACCTTGATTAGCGGTAAGGACACAATTTAGAATAGATTTCGGCATTAAAACTTCCAATTTAACACCTACAAAATCATTCTATAAATCAACAATTTTTGGTAAAATTTCAGGAAAAACCTTCAACAGTACGCCCTAAAGTTTGTTTTGGTCCTACAGTTAAATCAAGCCGTCCCTGTTCACCGGTTTTTATTGCCAAATTATGTCGTACATAAATCGGTATAGCAACAACACTCTGACTACTAATATGATACGATATTAAACGAAAATTACCATCAGGTGGTATGAATGATAGAACACGTTCAGATTCCCAACGTTTAAATCTAACACAAGGATGGAAACTAACATCATCGAATAGACGTGGATTCATGAATGATAATGTTAAATCAGGCATACCGCTCAATTTTATACAACAATCAATCTAAAAATCAAATTTGATCAACAACAATATACAGGGTTGGTGGCTCAACTGTCGCAGTGATTCGAGATCGAACATTTTGTAGAGAAGGGACAAAAATAAAAGTTTTAAGAACGTATACGGTGACACCTCTGTAGTACCTTGGGGCAGTCAATAAGGCACTACACGTTCTTAAAACTTTTATTTCTGTCCCTTTTCTACACATGCAGATCTCGAATCGGTGCGACACTTGAGCCACCAACCCTGAATTGTTTGTTTTATTATAAATTACATATCCTTGAATTTCGGCAAAAACGGTAGCTCCTGATTTATCAATAATTGCATCAACTTCTTCGATAACATCAAAATATGCTTCATTATTTGTGTATTTAACACCAGTACGTCGCCAGGGTATATTTGATAATTGACCAGTCGGTAAGACTTCACTCACACTGTTTATCAAACAATAATTAATTAAAAAAATTGTATTTAAATAGATCGGTAATCATTACTTTGTCTTTCCAGTAACAGTATTAGCAATAGTTCGTAGTATATTAGGTGGTTTTATCAATTCTTTCAAAATATTACTTTCTGTAGCCAATGGGAAGCCATTATCTAACATTTCATCTAAAAGCTATACTTAATTATTAGAAAATTGTTTTAAATAATTAGATTATTGTTTTTATACTTCATATATAACAACATAATTCTCTTTTATTATAGTTTCTGTACAATCAGTAAAATAATCTTGAAATGTATCAACAACTCTATGTAAAAATTCAATAACAAATAATGGTGGTATCTCTTCCATACATACAGCAACATAACTAACACCACTACGTTGTATTGATATTAAATAATGATGTGGTGTTGCAATCACTGGTGATATATCATTTGGATTTGCCCTTTGTGCATCTAAATAATAATCACATACTGATCGTGGTATAACACTACGCCAATGTTTTTCTAAGAATACATCTCTAGAAATTATTAAAAAATCGTGTTTTTTTTTGGTTTTTATTTATAAATAAAATAATTACCCTGAAGAATTAATAATAAATAAACTGTGAATCATTATTTTTGTGGACAAAAAATCGGAATTTTTGAGGTTAAGCTGTCAACGTCATTATAACAGACTAACTGTAGCCTAATTTAGGGATTTTTCATGTTTTTGTTGGTAGCGGTTATTGTCAATGTATTGTTAAGCTGATTTTACAACAAGTCGTACGCTAGCGTGGAATATTGTATAATGTGTTGATTAGAATTTGGTCGACTTTAATTTTAAAATGTGAATAAAATAAAATACCGAATTTCGGTATTTTCACATTTTTGACAAAATACACTAATCGATTAAGGAAATCAAAATTTTACACACGTCTTTTTTTGTTTTTAAAAATATTGAAATTTAACAGAGTTATAACTGGTTAAAAACCTAGAGAACTGATCATTCCCGACCACATACTGAATTTAGCCGACAGACTTCTGACGTCACGGGACTGCATTAGGTTAGAGCTACTAACTTCAACCCTTACATTGCCAATTTTTATGAGAAACAAAAAGGGGTGCGCACTGAAAATTAAGGTATAGTATATCCAAGATTCTATCATAAAATTTCAAATGACAGAAATGTCACTAACCAACATAAC
>JAZBGY010001823.1:0-12041 GCA_037414755.1 Lydus trimaculatus
GGTCGGTTGATCGGTCGGTTGGTTGATCGGTCGATCGGTCGGTTGGTTGGTTGATCGGTCGGTTGGTTGGTTGATCGGTCGGTTGATTGGTCGATCGGTCGATCGGTCGGTTGGTTGGTTGGTTGGTTGATTCCAAAATTTCCATTATTATTTATTGGAAAATTTCAAAATCTTGACAGTTGCACTTTTAAGCCCTATCCACACCAGCGTGCCGGTCTCGGTTCGATCTCGAGCCGTTCTCGTGCCAGTAAAATATTCTTATATGGGAAATGCATAAGCCTATTCACACTGTCGGTACCTCTCCAGCACCGGTCCAGTCTCGCTCCATCAGAAACTATATTTGACCGGCACGAGACTGGCACTGGCCCGGCATGAACCGATAGTGTGAACAGGCTGCGTTCTGTTGGCGATAGACAATAACAATTTATATCAAACCGACCGAGAGCGGCATGATAGTGTGAATAGGCTTATGCATTTCCCATATAAGGATATTTTACTGGCACAAGAACGGCTCGAGATCGAACCGAGACCGGCACGATAGTGTGGATAAGGCTTTAAGGTTATAATTTGATATTAGTGACATGTGAAGTTAACAGTAAATCGTATACCAACCGTATTTTTATAAAGTTGGTAGTGCAAATAGTTCTATAAACGTAAAGGTTGTTTTACAATGGTACGATGATTCCAATAGTGAAATATATATTAACTGGAACGATGGTGGGGGATGAAGCAACATCATTGACAGGCTTATGTCAAAAAGGACCTAGTTAACCTAACTTTTCAACACTTTTCAATGATAAAATCTATACAGTATCGCCAAATGTAGAGAAACTTACTGTTAAAGTACCTCGAAAGGGGGAAATGCTATAAAAACGGGTATTTTCCAGAGATATGGAGGTAGGGAGAATACGCTTCGACCACTGCGCACCCAATATTGATGGAACGGCATGGTGGGCAGCCATTTTGCCGGTTACTGTATCAAAGTATATGTACTTTGAACTGTTTCTCAAAACCACCACCAGGGTGCGCCTGACTGGGCTACAAATCCCAATAGAATTATTCATTAATAACCGGCAAAATGGCGGCCTTCAATTTTAGCTTGTTGGGGCAAGTTGAAGCGTATTCTCCCTATCTCCATATCTCTGGGGTAGAGAGTGTCTGACCCCTGATATATATTTCACTGGCTGTAGTCATTGAATTCTATACATAACTGGAATGTCTACGACCATGTGTAACTAACGAACAAGAGACAGACGATGTAGGACCATCAGTTTCTCTGTTACACATGATTCTAATTGGCGCTCTATATATACGTACCTTTCTACAAACATCGACTATTTTTTTACTACTATCATTTATGTTTACACGTACGCATACACAAAATACTATAGAAATACTTCTACGTATTATAGGTGTTACTTTGCTAATAAAATAGATAAACAATCATAATAAGTTTAAAGAATATTGTAACTTCTCAAACTTGGTAAATCGAATGCATGCATAATATTATGCATGCAGTTTCATATGAATGATATATCAAAATATTATCCTTCAAATAATTTCAAAATTAATACTAAACATACATATATTTCATAATTCAATTAATTTGAACAGTAATCAATAATATTAATAAAATTGGCTTTGAAAAGAATAACAAATAACAAGACGCCTAATATCTATTTTTTTTTCTAACAAAAATAACATAAAAATATTTAAACAATGTAAAATTAAATAAGTTTGTGGTTATATGGATCAATTTTGAATTTATATAACTGGTCAATGTTTTTACCAAAGTAGTATTTTACGATAAAAAGAAATGAAGAGCGTCCTACATCGTCTGTCCTCCGGTTGCGACCTTGGCCATATACGTAACCATTCCAGTTATTTATAGAATTCAATCGCTGTAGTTGATTGGTCCTGCCCTCTATGAGTCTATTTGTGAGATTTGTAAAATCGTGCTACCAACTTAACAGATCTGACTTTTTTTTTGTCAGTTGTTTACGGTAAATTGTAGTTTAGCGAAAATTAGAAAAAATACAATAATTTAAATAAAAAATAGCAATAATGGCATTACGTTTGTGTAAAACTACAGCTAGATTTCTAACAAAAAACAATCAGTATATAAATTTTAATGATTATTATACTTATAGTAACATAACCTCATTTTTTTTTAAGATTATGGAATCAACGTTTTTATACACAAAAATCAACAATAAATTATAATAAAATGCCACCAATGGATCAAATAATACCAAATCTACCAAAACCAATTTATTCATCATATCGTGAAAATGAACAAATAACCGAAATAACAACATTATCAAATGGTTTACGTGTTGCATCAGAGAATCGTTTTGGTGAACTTTGTACAGTTGGTGTTGTTATTGATTCAGGTTCACGTTATGAAGTTGCTTATCCATCTGGTATATCGCATTTTCTCGAAAAACTCGCTTTTAATGTAGCCACCAATTAATCTCAATATTTTGTACAATCAATAATTTAACAATCATGTTTTTTTAGTCGACACAATTATATCCTGATAAAGATGAAATGTTGAATAAATTAGAAAAACACGGTGGTATTTGTGATAGTCAAGCATCACGTGATACATTCATCTATGCCGCATCAGCTTATACGAATGGTTTAAATGAAATTATTCAATTGTTAGCTGAAGCAACTTTACGTCCACAAATTACCCCAGATGAGATTGAAGCAGCACGACAAGCTATCCATTTTGAATTAGAAACATTAAATATGCGACCAGAACAAGAAACATTATTAATGGATAAAATCCATACAGTAATTACCGATAAATAACCCAATTTCTTGATTATAATTTGTTTGATTTTAGGCAGCTTATCGTGATAATACTTTAGGTTTACCGAAATTATGTCCTGCTGATAATTTAAATAAAATAACACGTGAATTATTATTTACATTCCTCAATTATCATTATACACCGGAACGTATGGTGATAGCTGGTGTTGGTGTTGATCATCAACATTTAGTTGATATTGTACAAAAATATTTCGTTGATCAACCACCAATATGGCAACAAAATAATAATTTAATTATAAATAATAAAAATTTAACAATTGATGATAGTTTAGCACAATATACAGGTGGTATAATATTAGATGAATGTGATATACCACAATTTGCAGCAGCTGGTTTACCTG
This sequence comes from Lydus trimaculatus, assembly GCA_037414755.1. NCBI lineage: Eukaryota > Metazoa > Arthropoda > Insecta > Coleoptera > Meloidae > Lydus > Lydus trimaculatus. The sequence goes on from JAZBGY010001823.1 coordinate 3,180, forward strand.
TATTATCACATATTATGATTGGTTTAGAAGCATGTTCACATCAAGATAATGATTTTATTGCAATGTGTGTATTAAATATGATGATGGGTGGTGGTGGTTCATTTAGTGCTGGTGGTCCTGGTAAAGGAATGTATACACGTTTATATACAAATGTATTAAATCGTTATCATTGGATGTATAATGCTACAGCATATAATCATGCTTATAGTGATACTGGTTTATTTTGTATACATGCTAGTGCACCACCAAATCATGTACGTGATATGGTTGAAGTTATTGTTAAAGAAATGGTCAATATGGCGCGAAATGTCGATAATCAAGAATTACGAGTAATTATCTCATAATTTCTTATCAATAATAGCCTCAATGGCATGGAAATTGCAACACCAAAAAGAGGTGGGAATTTTTTGACCAAATTCACACGCTTTTCTACTCTTCGTGGCATCGTTTCTATCTTGTAATTCGTGCTGTAGGCTTGCAATGTCTGCGGAGGCTACAGCAAGTTCCTATCTTTTGTAGTTAAACGTTTCTGCCAAGTTTGGTCAAGAAATTCCTACCCCCTTCTTGTTGACGTTGCAATTTCCATGTCATTCAGTATAGAAATAGAATTAAAATTTATTGTTTTTTTTGTTGTTCTAGAGAGCCAAAATTCAATTACAATCAATGTTATTGATGAATCTCGAATCACGTCCAGTTGTATTTGAAGATATTGGACGGCAAGTATTAGCAACAGGTCATAGAAAACGACCACAATATTTTATTGATGCCATTGAAAATATAACAAAAGATGATATAATAAATGTTGCAAAACGTTTATTAAGTACACAACCATCAGTAGCGGCACGTGGTGATTTACGTAAAATGCCAAAATTAGATTATATACAAGCTGGTTTAATTGATCGTAATGGACATTTACCAAATGGACGGAAATTATCGTTGTTTAGGTGAATTTCAATTTGAAATGTCGATATAATGTAAATATTTGTATTTAAGTCAAGTTTTATTGTATTTAAATTATAAATCGAGCAGGGAACATGATCAAAACGAAATAAATCCGAAACCTGTCTGACTCTGTCTATTCTTTTGTGTTGTATTTAAAAAAAAAAAAAACATGATTGTATCTCTATTTCGGGTTAAATGATTGAAGTTAGTTATCCAGAATGTATAATCAGCATCACAATAAATTTAGTAAAATAACAAATTCCACTAGATTCAAATTTACCGCTGTGGTTCTGTTTGCTGATTGCAGCTCTCTATTAAGTCTTAGATCAGTGACACCATCCTAAAGAAACGAAAATTTCCCGCTATTATCTTCAATTTTAAAATCATTTTCAGTGTTGGTGATACAATCATAATTGAATCTTGACAATTTTCCGAATTTAACGCCAATTAGTCCGTAGAAAATTTTATAGATGAATTATTAAAACCTATATTTAGTTTTTAAACGATTATGTACTAAAATAGGTACTTACGCAATGCGCAATAATCAACTAAATACGTCTCAAATTTGACTTGATTTCGCCCACGCTGCATTTCAATCACTTTATAGAACACCAATACTGTAATTTTTTAAAATGTTAACACTAGAAGTCTAGAAATACAACTGATCGAAATATTCATAACAACAAGTCGATAATGCTAAAGACGTTTCTTTGTTCTGTAATCACTGATAAACTTATCATTATCAGTAACCACACGAAAAGATACATATTACGTTGTACAATCTAAATAAAATCTATAATAATTCCTTTATCAACTTACTGTGGGTAATTGAAATTCGGCATTATTATCAATAATTTCATAAAGCTACTTTCAAATACCGACAAAATTGTAATTTAGATTTATAACTTTGGTTCGCATTATTCTATTCGAGTTAGTATTCCAGAATATACGAATTCAGTGTTTTCACTGATTCTACTATAAATTTAGTGAAATAACACCAAATTCCACTAGATTCGAATTTACCGCTGTGGTTTTGTTTGCTGATTGGTGCTCTCTATTAAGTGTTAGATCAGTGATACCATCCTAAAGAAACGAAAATTTCCCGCCATTATCTTCAATTTTAAAATTATTATCAGTGTTGATGATACAATAACAATTGAATCTTGATAATTTTCCGAATTTGCCACCAATTAGTGCATAGAAAATTTTATCGATGAATTATTAAAACCTACTTTTAGTGTTTAAAAGATTATATACTAAAATAGGTACTTACGCAATGCGCAATAATCAACTAAATACGTCTCACTGCACTACATTTCAATTACTTCATAGAACACCAACACTGTAATTTTTCATTATAATTTTTTAAAATGTCAACTCTAGGACCTCTAGAAATACAACTGACCAAAATATTCGTAACAACAAGTCGATAATACTTAAGACGTTTCTTTGTTCTGTAATCACTGATAAACTTATCGTTATCAGTAACCACAAGAAAAGGACCATACATATTACGTTATGCAATCTAAATAAAATCTATAATAATTCATTTCATCAACTATCTGTGAGTAATTGAAATTCGGCATTGTTATCAATAATTTTGTGAAGTTACTTTCAAATACCGGTAAAATTGCAATTTAGATCTGTAATTATAGTTCGCGTTATTCTATTTGAGTTACTATTCCAGAATATATGAATTCAGTATTTTCACTGATCTACTATAAATTTAGTGAAATAACAACAAATTCCACTAGATTCAAATTTACCGCTTTCTGATTGTTTGATAAATTACAACGCCCTCTATTTCTGCTTTCTTTTCGATTGATGCGTGTGTTGTAGGTAAGTTCGCCAAAGATTTTTTACCAATTTCTTCAATTTATTTTAATCATCCTTCAATATTAATAATTAAATTAATCATTTTCCACTTAATTATACTTTAATTTATAAGTTTTTCGTTTTATTTTTTTCAATTTTTGCAATAATTAATTTAAGGTTATGTTGTCAATCATACAACAATAGTGTTCAATTGTTTTTTTTTTCTCATTTACTTTGCAGGCTAAATAATGGGTGCCTACAAGTACATCCAAGAGTTATACCGTAAAAAACAAAGTGATGTTATACGGTATTTATTAAGAATAAGAGTATGGCAGTATCGTCAATTGACAAAATTACATCGTGCTCCACGACCATCACGTCCTGATAAAGCACGTCGTTTAGGCTATCGTGCTAAACAAGGTTTTGTTATTTATCGTATACGTGTACGACGTGGTGGTAGAAAACGTCCAGTACCAAAAGGTGCTACTTATGGTAAACCAAAAAGTCATGGTGTTAATGAATTGAAACCTGTACGAAATCTTCAAGCAATTGCTGAAGTAAGTTGAATGTTTGTTTTTGTTTCAATTTTTCCACTTTATGATTAATAAAGAAGTTTGGTTGATTGTTTTAGGAACGTATTGGACGTAGATGTGGTGGTTTACGTGTATTGAACTCCTATTGGGTAGCACAGGATTCTTCATACAAATATTATGAAGTCATTTTAGTCGATACTGCCCATAAAGTAAGTTTTTTTTTTGTTTAAAATACAATTAATCTAAATTAAAATGATGATTGGTTCATGCACCACGCCTAATGTCATGAGGAGGATAATACCATTAAATAACTGATTATATTCAAATTATTATCACTAATTTGATTGTTATCATCGTGGATTTTATATTATTTTTTTGTTTTTTAATTCTAGGCTATCCGGCGTGATCCTAAGATTAATTGGATTGTAAATGCTGTCCATAAACATCGTGAATTACGTGGTAAAACATCATCTGGTAAATCATCACGTGGTCTTGGTAAAGGACATAGATATTCACAAACAAAAGGTGGTTCTAGACGGGCAGCCTGGATCCGTAGAAATACATTGCAATTACGCAGAAAACGATAATTTATATAAAATGGACATTTTTGTTTTGATAAAAATAATAATAAAAAACTGTGACCAGAGAATTATTGTTTATTTTCTATTCCTATTTTAATTAACAATGTGGCAAATGAGATCCACGGTTCAACAACTCGAATTTTAGTAATTTTCATGTTACTCTAGATTGTATTGGTAGTCATGTTTTAGAATAGTAGAAATCTGTAATATTAGAAGCGCTAATGTCGCTCAATCTATCTCTGTTCGATTCAGTGATCCTGCAATAAGTCTATCTTTGTCTGTGATTCTAACCTAGAAATTTTGAAACGTTTGTCGTACGCTGTTTTGTCAAAGTTTTGTTGTGGTTTTTTTCTTGTTTTATTGGGGAGATAATTGTGATTTATGTAAAAAAAAATCGTTAATACGTTAATTAATAATGTCGTCGTATTTATCACGACGTGATATCGATGAATTACGTCCAACAATCGACCAAATTGTATATAAACTATTAGGCAATAATAATGATAATAGTTCTTTGGTCAGTACTGCTGTACATTGTTTAAATTCAGGTTATGATAAACGTAAAACAATTGATAAACTTTCTAATTATGTTGATAGTAAAAAGGCAACAAGATTAACTGAGAAAATATTTGATATAATCGATGATTACCAAACAACGTATCGTTCAAAGAAACGTACCAATAATAATTACGATGAAACATCCAAAGAACGTGATATAAAACGTTCAAAAACAACAATACATCATGATAATAATGTTATAGATACAACAGTAACAACACCACCACCACCAACAACAACAATAACAGAACTTGACCAACAGAGTATTAGAGCAAAATCGCGGGAATTGATTGAAATTGCTCAAAGACAGATAGAGGAACGTAAACGTTCACTTGATAACAAATTAACAACATTACCAACAAATAATCTAAATATACCACAACCGAGTATTTACGGTATACCAATGGGTCTATTAAATCGTGGTGATGCTGATAAAGCACGTAAAATCGCTCAATTACAAGCACAAATTAAAAGTAAATTATCATCTGGTATATTGGCAAATGCCATCCAAATACCGGTTGTAGCAAATAAACCTACACCGTTAATATTAGATGATGAAGGACGTACGATTGATAAAACAGGTAAAGCTGTACAATTAACACATGTTGCACCAACATTAAAAGCAAATATACGTGCACAAAAACGTGAACAATTCCGTTCACAATTATTGGATAAAATTGAAGATGAGAAAGAGACGAAATTTTTCGATCAACGTATCGGTATTAAACCGACAACAAGAAATAAACGAGCATTACGGTTTCATGAACCTGGCAAATTCCAACAGATGGCCGAACGTCTACGAATGAAAGTATTTTTTTCGATAATTTTTATTGGGAAATTTGTTGATTTTTTCTGTTTTTTAGGCGCAATTAGAGAAATTACAAAATGAAATATCGCAAATTGCAAAAAAAACCGGAATTTCATCAGCCACAAAATTGGCATTAATTGCAAAATCTGAGGGTGTTACTGAAGAAACCCCCCAAATGGAATGGTGGGATTCTGTGATTTTAGTTGATGATTTAGATACGTTAACACCAGATGGCCAAATAGCGATCAAAGAGCCTGTAATTAACACTTTAGTAGAACATCCAACACAAATGCGTTGTCCTAGTTTGTATCTCTATTATCAAAAAAAAAAAAAATAAATCCCAACACTAATTAATTTGTTACAGCTGACCCAATCAAACCGATCTATATGCCGGTATTTCTAACGAAAAAAGAACGTAAAAAATTACGCCGACAAAATCGTCGTGAAATGTGGAAAGAAGAACAAGAAAAAATCCGTTTAGGTTTAGAACCGGCACCAGAACCGAAATTACGTATATCAAATTTAATGCGAGCTTTAGGTACAGAAGCCGTACAAGATCCAACGAAAATTGAAGCACATGTACGTGAACAAATGGCAAAACGACAAAAAGCCCATGAAGAAGCAAATGCTGCCAGAAAATTAACAACAGAACAACGACGCGATAAAAAAATACGTAAATTAAAAGAAGACACAACATTAGGTGTACATGTTGCATTATATCGTATACGTGATTTACATGAATTAGCATCAAAAAAATTCAAAGTTGAAACAAATGCTAAACAATTATTTATGACTGGTACAGTTGTTTTATATCCGGATTGTTGTGTTGTTGTTGTTGAAGGTGGTCCAAAACAACAAAAAAAATATAAACGTTTAATGATGCATCGTATTAAATGGGAAGAAGATATGGTTAAAGATCCAGATGGTAATTCAATACCAAATAAATGTGTACTTGTATGGGAGGGTACAAGTAAACAACGTAATTTTGGTGAAATTAAATTCAAAATTTGTCCAACTGAACGTTTAGCAAGGGAACATTTTAAAAAACATAAAGTCGAACATTATTGGGATTTAGCATATAGTGGAGCTGTTCTAGAACAATCCAACGATACAGTTGTATAATTTATTATTATTATTATTGGATTAAACTGTAAATAAATGCAAAAAAAAATCAATTTTTCATAATTATTACAGCATACGTTATCATATCCTCTTCTGCTATAATCTCTTTTAAATCATCCCATGATTGACGGATTTTATCGTTTAAATCAATCAATTTTTGTTTATCAGTCTCTATTGAACGATCTAACAAATATTGCTTTAATTTACTGTTGAAAATCTGCTCAATCAGATACGATAAACTGTTAAAATCGTCGATAGACAAGTTTGTTATCAAATATTGACCGATTTCATCGTAATTTACCACTTTTTTCAATCTCATAATTTCTCGTTGACATTTTAAATGTACAGATTCATTGTAAATAGTTGGATCTTGTAGAATTTTCGAAATTAAACGTTTATTATACAATTCACCAATATTACTGTGTTGTTGTTTTTCAATAATATTTGTAATACGGTCCTGTTCAACAGGATTTTTAAGATTTACAAAAAATCTCGATGTTAATACACCTACAAACAAATTTATTAAAAGATATAGTCGAATAAAACCAATTAAATTACCTGTAGGTGTCATTATTTTTGAAATTTACTGATAACGCGCTAATTTTAAACAAAAACAATAGTTGGTAATACGATCAAACAAAAAAATCCACTAGCATTAAGTGTGTTAGAAAGAGATGATTATAACAAGTTGGGTAATATTATAGAATGAAAATCCCGAAAATTGGCGCGTTATTCGAATTTTTTTTGGTAAAAATCAAAATTTTTGCAATTTTTCAAAATTGTATTGTGAGATAACTGTACTTGTATGTACAATATCTCATATTATTACAAATTCAATAAATCAAACAACCGGAGAGACACACAACTACTTGATAGAGTTGTAAAAATACACCTATTTTTTGGGGGGTGGGCAGACTTAGTAAAAAATACATTCATCCCATATTCTCCTATTATTCACAATTATTATGATTTTTGTTTATATTTCAATCAATTTTTTGTTTTTGTTTTATTTTAATTAAATTTATTACAATTAAAACTTTCAATCAATCAATCAATCAATCAAAATTGTGTGACGACACCAATACAGATAGTTTTTTGAGGCATTCGTTATGTTTTTTTTTTGTTTGTTTGTTTCCAGGAGAACAACATTCGTACATTTTTATTTTTTATAGAAAATACATCACAAGATGTAATTTATCTCATCATCATCATCGAAAAAACAAAAAATGTATTTTTATACAATTTTACAAATACAAAAATTGATCCCCAATCGAAAGGGGTAAATTTTGTATCATGTTTTAATTAATAAAAAAAACACCCAATTAACAAAATAATGCTAATCTAAACTGTAGGATACAATGCTTTATTTTTGAATTAAATAGGAATTTCGGGGGATAAATTAAATTGTAAAATTACAACAAAAAAACAACATTATATCAAACAGTAGTTTTAGTACTAGCAATATTTCGAGAATTTGATGGAATTCTACAGCAAAACTGCAACAAAAATTTGTTTTTCACGGGAAAATAATGTTAAAAAATCATGCAGCCAGCTGCTTTTTATCATTTCTTCATTTCTATACCAAAATTCAATTATTGTTGTTTTGATTGTTTAAAAATAAAACAAATATTTTGTAACAATTTTGCTTTAACAGTGATGTAATTGTTAAATTAAATAATTACAAAAAAAATAATGTTGAGATTTTTTTGTGATGTCTTATCATCATCATCATCATCATCATCAATTTCTACTGTACAAATGAGCTGCATTATTCGATATAAACAGAACATTCACTCTGTAGAGGTACCTATGGTAAAAATGGTTCCAAAAGGAACCAATTTCATATTTTAAAATATTTATATTCATATATATATATGTATAGAAAATTGCACTAAATTTGGTGCAATATTATTACATTTTTTTTTTGTTTATTTATTTATTTATTTATTTATTTTTAAATAATTGTTTATTACAATAATTGTCTATTCAGCAGCACTACTACTGTTGTATCACTCATTTTAAATTAATTAATTCTAGGGGGACCAAAATAAAAAATCCTCCAATCTTCTAGTGCTGTGCGTGTCTATACGATTTGTCAAGAAAACAACACTATTTTATCACGTTTTGTTTGTTTGTTTGTTTTTTTAATTAATTAATTACAAAAACGATACGCATTTTTTGTTTTATATAAAATTAAATTAAAAAATAATTAGAATACAAAAAAAAAATTATGTACCACTGACTAAATTTGTGTCAGTTTTGTCATATTTTTTTTTCCAATTTCATTCAATTAATTATAATTTCAACAATACTGACTTTTAGAGATTTCTTCTTATTTTTATTTTTTTTTTAAAAATTCAATATTTATTTAATTTAAAATTTAAACTAACATCACTGGCTCACTGCAGGTGATTTTTTATCAGAGTCTTGATTTGATGGTGTATTACCTTGTGGTGGACCAACACCACCTGGTCCACCACCACTACCACCACCAGGTCCACTA
>JAZBGY010001824.1:0-16426 GCA_037414755.1 Lydus trimaculatus
AGGAACTTTAAGTCCTGTAAATATGAGATAAAACAACGACCCGCACGTCTGATGGCCTCCTTGTGAGTTGAAAAGAGATAGCTGGTAGAAACTTTATAAAATTAGCAAACCCAATGGCCCTAGATGAAATGTTCCAACCTGTATATGTATACAGTACCCATTCCGGCTGCAATAGCAGGTATGGCAATATCGTGATGGAACATCATTAATGACATTAGAATAAAATCAGCATAGCTACGATGACTAGGTACAAAGATTACCGGACAATGTCCCATTTGTTGTTTAATCTACAAACAAATAAAATTTCTATGTTTTCCTTCTATTTTTAACAAATAATTCGAATTTATCACTTTTAACAGATAGTTTTGATTAACATAAATTCCGGTTAAAGTCTTCTGACAAATTTTCACCAATATATAACCAAGGAATCGGATAATTTTCAGATTTTTTTTATAACCGATCTCATCAAGAATTTCTCTAACTTTGATTTCTAATACACCAATTGGTATATTTTGTTGTTGACTCAACTAGAATTATTAGAATTTCATTGATGATCTATTAATGCAATTTTTTACATACTTTGGTTAATAAATCTTGAATTTTGCGACTTTTCAATACTTGTTCTTTATGGTATTCGGGTGTTTTATGATCATTCTGTTCGTAAGCAATTCGTGGATTAATACCTCTGGATATCCATAGAAAATTGCTAATTTCCCGTCGTCTATCAATCAAAATATCGTAATATTCTCGTGTAGAACTCATATTTTAACTTTCACTATCCACATATAAACTGATAATAAACTGGAAAATTAGAAAACAATGAAATAATAAAGATAATAACGCCTACTGCTACTTGAGTACAAAAGTAACATTTATTTGATAAAAACCAACTGATAAATTATAAAAACAACAAACAATCAATTCAATATTGTTATTATTTGAATGTCATCAATAAATTTAAACAAATTAGAAATAATAACCTCAAAACCGGTTAACATTAACATATTCGCATGTATATCAAGGACGTTGCATTTTACCGTTCTAACATTTGATTGGTTTATACGAAAACAACACCCGAACAGAAGCAATAGAAAACGATTGCGTAAATTTAAGTTAGCCACAATAGAAGCAAATCTCTTAATAGACAGAACCGTAATTTAAAAAATTTGAACCCGAAATTGCTTGATTTGAGGATAGTCTATCTAACAAATGCGAGACTTAAAGTTCTTGAAATGGACATTGAGCGAATAATCGACAAATACAACTATAATTATTGAGATTCCTATCTAATCTAATTTTTATTTTGATTAAAACTATTAACCTATCCAAACATATATTTCGATTAATTAAAAAATATGTCAATCAACCAAGATTAGATTAAAATGATATCAATCTATATTGTTTAATAAATGTGCAACATTATCAGTTTTTGTTGCATTGTTAAATATTGTTAAAAAAGTATGTTTAACATTTTATTTATTATAATAATAAATAAAAAATGGCCGAACGTGCTATAACACAACAACGTAGAAGATCTGAATTTCTTATTACAACGTTAACACCAACACAATCATTTGATGAATTAATTAAACATAAATTAATAAGTGGCAAATTTCCATTAACAAAAACTGGATGGATTAAAATAATTGCTGTGGTAATTTTAATTATTATCTATATCCGACATAAATAACCTATAAATTCAATTTTTAAAGATTGTTCGATTAGCAAGTGTATCATTATTTTTGGGTATGTCTACTTGTCCACATACACCAGATTGGTATCCTTATTTATTTCCATCAACTGTTGGTTGTAGTATTGTTATAGAATTGTTATTTTACATCATTTTCTCATTAGGTTATACGATTAAATGTCCTGGAAAATGGGTAATAGCTGTAAGTGTTTATATTTTTTTGTTAAAGTACTAAATTATCAACGCAAGTATATTTTAGGACATTTTATTGAACTTAATTTTTGCAATTGTAGCAATTATTGGTTCAATTTTTACAACAACTCAATGTACTGATGATCAGATTTTATACAGGATTCCTGGTGTATGCTAATTTCTATAAAATAATCAACTCTTTTTTTTAATAATCTATCAATTGTAGCCTTTAGGAATTAGTGGTAGTATTCTATCGATAGTTGGTTGTGCTGCCATATTTCTAATGTATCGTTATATAAAAGATGAGGATAGTCAACAGAAACCAACCTATGATTTTAATAGCAGTAGAAAATCAATTCAAGCTTAAATAGATAATTGTATTTTAATTATTATTATTATTATTATAAACAATAAAGAAATAATCTAAGGCTAAATTTGTTGATTTGAACAAAAATTATGGTGTATGGTCCGCTTTACTAGCGAAGTGCAGTGACGGTTGATCGAAATCATTATGATGACCACTACACCCAATCAAATTCCCCTAGAATTCACCAAACATAACCACACATTTTACAGTTAGAGGAAAGCGAAAGTTGTTCTGTCAGTTTAATTATTATTAACATTATTGTTTGTTTTTTTTTTGGTTTTTTTTTGGAAATTTGTGTGTATGTGTGTAGAGAACGTAAATAGGAAATTTGAATTAATCATGAATGAATTCGATAATCATTCACGTATTATAATACATATTGATATTGATTGTTTTTATGCACAAGTTGAAATGAATAAAAATCCACAATTACGGACTGTACCGATGGCTGTTAAACAAAAAAATTTAATTGTTACAAGTAATTATATAGCACGTGATTTTGGTATAAAAAAATGTATGTATATTGATGAAGCTAAAGAATTATGTCCACAATTGATTACAGTAAATGGTGAAGATTTACATGATTATAGACAGATCTCATATCAAATAACTGAATTATTACATAAATATTCGGATTTAGTTGAACGTTTAGGTTTAGATGAGAATTATATTGATGTTACAAATTTAGTAAAAGAACGTTATTTAAAACAATATCAACAACAACAACAAACACCGCATGTTGTCGGTTGTGTTTTTGGTGATAATAATGAAAGATGTGAATGTGGTTGTTATGAGAATCTAACAATTGGTACAATAATTGCTCAGGAGATACGTGATAATATACAACAACAATTAAAATTGACTGTATGTGCTGGTATTGCACATAATAAACTATTAGCGAAAATTGTTGGTAAATGTAATAAACCAAATCAACAAACTGTTGTCTATCCACATGATTCATTAGAATTGATTTCTAGTTTAAATGATTTAATTAATATTCCTGGTATTGGTAGAATTACCGCTGAACAATTAGCAACAATACAAATTCAAACAATTGATGATTTACGTAATGTTGATTTGAAACGATTAGAAATGATTTTAGGTTGTGAAAAAGCGAAATTTGTTTATAATTTAAGTTATGGTATTGATGATAGTTTAGTTAAAACAACAGGTAAACCACAAAGTATTGGTATTGAAGATAGTTACAGTATAAAATCAATATCTGCCCAAAATGTGATTGAAGATAAATTACGACAATTATTAGAACGTTTATTGATTTTAATGAATGAAGATGGACGTATACCAAAAACAATTAAATTAACTGTACGTAAATTAGATAAAAATAATAAAACAAATCATCGTGAAACAAGACAATGTAATATAAATCCATCTATTTTCCATATAAAACAAAATAATCCAACAAAAGAAACAAAATTAATGTCAACAATTTTACATTTATTCAATCGTATTGTTGATTGTAAAAAACCATATCATATCACATTACTTGGTTTGGCATTTACAAAATTCCAAGAACCACCAAAGACATCGATTGTACAATTTTTACGTAAAAATCTCGAAGTACAATCGATAACAAGTATAGAATCAACAACAACAACAACAACAACAACAACAACAGAAATGTCAAGTCCAACACCATCAACATCAAGTTTAAATTCGGATTTGGATAATTCCCCAACACCATCCCCCAAAAAATTGAAATTAACCAATCTAATAACGAAATCGTTGAATTTCAATAATGTAGAAGAATGTTCATCACCATCAAAACTACGTGTTGCTGATCTATGTTTAACTACAACAAATGATGATGTTACTTGTCCACCAACAGCTGATAAAGATGTTTTCAAACAATTACCAAGAGAGATACAAAAGGAATTATGGGAGAATTATAAAAGGGAGCGGGATAGTTGTTGTAGTAGTCAATTGAAGAAATCTAAACCAAACACGTTACTCAATTATTTTGTGAGAAATTGATTCTATTTTTTTTTTGTATTATTTTGTTATGATGAAAGATTGAATAAAAAAAAAACAAATTGTAATTTCCCAGATATTTGCAAAATTTATTATTACAAATACACAAATTTTTATTGTATTGGTCTTTTTGGCATTGCGATTATTATAAATCCGCTGTCGTAGACCTCTTGTAAAATTTCATCGATCTCCTGTAGGTCTTTGTTGAAACGTTCTGTAATATTCACACTAAATTCGACGACTTGCCGAAATAAACTGTCAAATGTTTGTAATTCTTTCTGGAATTTTTGCGGATTAAGACGTGAAATTTCCGTACGACAACAATCCAATACATAATACATTGTTAGATATCTTTCTATACCATAGGAGAATCGTTCCAATTCTAATTCTCTTTGAAGATTTACACGTCGTCGTCTTTTATAATACATTGAGATTTTTTTGATTTTCTTCGAACTCATATTTATGATGGCACTAATGTTTGATAAACGCTGTTGACTGAATTTTTATTGTGTTATCTGATTGTTGTATTAAAATAACAAAGAATTCTACTTACAGTATTTTCTTGTTTTGTTCTTCCCGTTCGTTAACAAGATTCGATTGATTGTTGCATGATCTAGAAATTTGACTGGGATTTCTATCCATGGTTTTCACCACTTCGTCGCCATAAACGGAAAGAACTATCACATTGTTGGAAAGTGTGATAAATGTGAGGCTTATTTTTTTGTCGCTACAATTTGTCTTATCGTCGGTTATCAATTTGATTTTTGTATACAAAAATCTGGGCTTGCTTGTTAAATTTGACTTGTACAAGCGAAACTTGGTCAATTTCTAGTAATTTGTAGGAATTACTTGAAGCACCTCTTTAAACAACAAAATTTCACCAGAACCTACCACTTGTACAAGAATTTGAACGTATAATTACATCGACCATGAATTTTTGTGCTAATGCATAACATTTGGCAAGTTTGAGGAATTTGTACAAGCTACTTGTTAGTGGGTTTAAGTTATCAAGTTTTACGTGTATACCAGTCAAGTTTTTCCAAACAAATTTGACAATCTAGATAATATTCGGCTAGAGGACATAAATCTGTTTTATTATAAATTTGTCGATTGAGTCGATGGACAGGGCCGGCTCAAGGCGGTAAGCAAAGTAAACGCCAAGATAGAAGAGCATCTCGCGGGGGTGATTCGCCTATACAGCCCATATATCGGTAGAATCTGAGAAATAAGTACATAAGGGAAAAACAAGCATTAACCCAATGTTACGTCTTTTACATAAGTTGAAGTGAGAACACCATCTGACCGCGTATTTTGTTTCCATCTCACTTTAACTTATTTGCAAGCCATAAGATTGGCTAATCCTTGTTTTTCAGTAAAGTACCTATTTCGAAGATCTTTGCGGTATATCAAAATCACTGAAGAAAAATTACAATGATAACAGCTAATGCCAATATGCAGTTGTTACACAAACTTGACACCCAGACCCGACAACAGGGGAGTACGGCCGGTCCTGGAATAACCCCCGATACCGTTGTAATAATAATGAAATGTGATTTCTTCGGGCCCGTGGAGGAATTTTACCGCAGTCCAGTCTCGCTCTTGACGGCCCTGTTGACGCCTGTTAAATGTATCTGACTTTACCAAAAGCACATCTCGTTTCAATAGCCAGCAATTGTTTTACTTCTTTGTGGGGTGGTTTCACGAAACATAAAGCTGCCAAGCGGGAATCAGCCAATTTGTTTTCACCCTTCTATAAGCTAGTTTACGAGTCTTTAAGTTTAAAGCATTTGAACTATCGTAATCAGTGGCGTATTACCCTGTGGACAAAAAGAGCAATCGCCAAGGGCCCCAACTAACAGGAGGCCCTCAAATGATTCAATCGAGTGTATTAATTAGCTTTCTTCTAAATTACATTTTTCATAGATATAGGAGTTCTTATCAATGATGTCACTCCTTTGATCCATTTTCAGAATTATTGGCATTTTTAATTTCTTTTGATGAATTTAGGGCAAAAATTGCAGATTTTGACTTTGGAAAATCATCGATTTTGATAAGAATGTTTGGAAATTCTAGTTTGAGTTGATGAGATTAGTGCAAAGTTTTCCGTTTTCGGTCAGAATTTTGAGCAAAATCTTTGCAAATTCTAATTTATTTTGATAGAATTAGGGCAAATTTTTTCACCATTTTTGGGTAGAGTCCTTGGGAAAAATTGTTTGTTCGTTAAAAAACATGGATTTAACACTTCATAAGAGTTCCTTAACAAACAAGAAAGGACCATTTTGAAATTTGCTTACAGCATTAGAATTGACAAAAGAAAAATTAACAATTACTTTAAATGGGCCCCCCAAATTCAAAGTTGCATGGGGCCTCATGAGCTTATAATGCTCCACTGATCGTGATTATTACTGTATTACGAAAATAAATAAAATATTAAATTGAAATTGTTATGGGGTTGGTGAATGAGGGGCAGGTCGCTGCTTACGTTAGAAACTTCTAGCCGGTTCGGTCGATAGGGTGTGCGCCATTTTGCCATTATGCGTAATTTTGGATGAATTTTATGGATAAATTAAACGAATTTGTTTTGTAGGGAAGTACTCTTTATTGCATTTTTGTAAAATTACAAATATTTATTAGAAACATCGATTGCCACATACATTTATAAAGACATACAAAAAATACACATTTCTGAACTTCACACAAAAAAATTACAATTTGATATAGGAATGCTGAAATAATAATAATAATAAAACCTTACAACTACTTAATTATGTATAAAAGAAAAATTAATTAAATCTAATTAGTGGATTAACTGGGTAATTAGAACTATTCGTAATATCTTAAAGTAATTAAAAAACGTAGAAATTTTTTCTTTCGATTTTTTGTTTTTTTTTTGTCTTTTTTATATTTTATATCAGTCAATTTAGTAGGAATTTAGCATTAAAATATTAAATATGAATAATTGATAAAATGGACAATACACAATTTATAATTTAAAAAAAATTGCGGTCAGTTTTTTAAAAGACCAAATTGTTGCCAAACCAAAAAAAATAGTCAAACTTGCTCGATCAGAGAGCTTTCCATCGTTTTGCCGAATCTGAACAATTTTTGTTATTAAATCATCAAAAACTTTTCCATACTACAAAGCTTATTTTACACAAACGACAATAAAGAAGAAAAAAAAACGAAAACTCAAAATCAAGGCACTAAATTATAATGTTTGATAATGATTAAAAATGATAATTGTGTTTAATTAAAAAATTTGAACTCGATTATTACCATAATCAACTGTAGCAATCATCCCTTCAGGACTCAATGCAACATCAGCTGGCTTATTCATTTTACCAACAACTGCACCCATACCATTTGAAATCATGAATTTGAAACGTAACCATTCATCAAACACTTGTATACGATGATTATTTGTATCAACAATAATAATATTACCAACATCATCACAAATAATACCTTGTGGACGTTGGAATTGTCCAATGTCAGTACCTTCACCACCAATATGCATTACAGCACCACCAGAAGGAAAACGTATAATACGATGTAAATTAAAATCACTAACTAATAAATCATTATTTGGTGCAAAACAAATGCCACGTGGTTGATCAAATTTCATACCATCAAATTGTGTTAGACTAGCAATAAGTGTACCGACTCTATTAAAAATTTGTATACGTTGATTTTTACTATCAGAAACAGCAATTACATTCTCATAATTACATGCAACATCCCATGGATAAGAGAATTCACCAGGTCCTGCACCTTTTTTACCAAATGTCGATACAAATTCATAATTACTATTAAATATCTGTATACGATGATTATCTTTATCGGCTACAATAACATCACCAATTGGTGAGATTGTTATACCAGCTGGACGATCGAATTGTCCAATATTTGTACCGTATTCACCAAATTTCATTAAAAATAAACCATTCGAATCATAAATTTTAACACAATGTTGTAGACGATCAGTAATAAAAATTTGATTTAAATTATTTATACAAATACCCCATGGACGAATAAATTCACCTGGTGTCTCTGCTGGTGGTGATATCTCCAATGGATAATATTTACTGTTATCAGCAACAGTAACATTATGCATTAAGCCATATATGGGACGTGCATGCTGTTGAAGTACTTCCACATTTAAATTGTGTAGTTTATAGAAACTAGATGGTCGTGGTAGTAATGTTAAAATTTGATTGTCTTCCAAATTTTCTTGTATTTGTGGTGTAATTTGACGATTTCTATTAGGAATTGATGACTTTTTTCGATTATTTTTTTGATAATTGTTATAATTACCATTACTTTCCCTATTTTTCGATAATACCATTTCATTGTTTGATGTTGATGACGATGATGGTGTTCTATATTTTTGATATCTCTGTTTCTGATACTGTTGTTGTTGTTGTTGTTGTTGTTGGGGCAGTTCTAATACCAAACAATTATTTTTCGGTAATAGAAAATCATGAATTGTTAGTTTTTTCATCATTGCCAAACGTTCTGCTATTTTCAATTTAATTTGGTCGTATGATTTTTCTTTAATTATAAGCGTTGCACTATCTTCACACATTCTTAATAGATTTGAATTTCTCATTGGCATTTCAACTGTACAATTAATCTTTTTTACATTTACAAGCATTGCTTGTAGTCTTTTTATATCATTTGAAATGTTTGTAAATTTATCAATAATTTCTATTGCTGAATATTCAGTATTTGTTACAATTTCATTGAGTTCGGCACGTTTCTGTTTTAAAATACAATCTAATCGTTGAAGATTGACTAGTTTTATATGGTACGTTTCTTTTACTTTTTGTTCAAGTTCACGTTGACGCTTCTCGAGGATTGAACGTGCACTGGAAAATATTGAAAATTATATTTAGAAAAAAAAAAATACACACAAAAACAGTAAACCCTCTGTAAGACAACCTTTTAGGTCGTCTTATAGAAGAGTTTTATTGCAAAAACTTACAATTTTAGTAGACTAAAGTCGACATTTGCAAAACCATTATTTATATCCAACAAAGCTGCAGCTAAGATCATCTTCATTTGATATAATCGAACAAAATAATTCAATTTATCTTTTAAACAAATAAATCTCTCTTTCATTTTAGAAGTATCATAACCGTTTTCTTGTTTCATACATAATAGTAAATGATAATTCGATTGCATACAATGTTTACAATATGCCATCAAACATATTTGGCAACAATACAATTGTCTATTATCACAAATTATTGAATTATTGATAAATGAATTGGCGCACATTGTTCGTGGTGTTGGTCGTCTCTTCATCACCATCTAAATCAACAAAAACAATATATAACAAAATTAAGATTTCATCCAAGAGAGAATGAACGAAACAATTGACTTACCGGTAGTGATGGTATTTCGAATATTTCACATTCCCATAATGGACTATAGAAAATATTAAATCGATCCATAGCTATCGGTGTTAAAATTTTATTACGAAGATAATATAACAGAGCATCACACACACAATTCTTACTATGGCACAAACATTCATTCTGAAAAAAAAAAGTAAAATTTTACAAATACGATTTTTTTTTTAATTTAAAAATCAAACATACCGGCTTATCTGGATTGTTTGCAAACTCTGTTAGAGTTTCTAATGATGCCCGTTTTGTTTGAATAAATGGATTCGTTAATGCCAATTGGCCGTCACCAAATGGATAAGAATGTGCACTAACATCATCAGTGATTTGAAAAATATGCAAATTTTGCATAAGTAGATTCAATGTTGGTGCTGGTATGCTGAAGAATTTGTTTATATTGTAAGCAATAGAGAAATTTTCGTTGAAATTGTACGAATTAACTGGATCTATACAATGATTTAATTCGACTTGAGTTGGTGTTGGATTATAAAATGGAACCAAAGCCATATTAGATGGTCCAGGAATAGATAAATTTGTAACTGCATCATCCTGTAGTAGTCGATCAATCTGAGCAATATTTATGTCGAAATTTTGTGTATTTGTACTTTCACAATCCGTATTTCTTGTTGTTTTCCTAATTGCTCCTTGTGTAGAATTGATAAGATTTGTATTGTTTTCATGCTCTTCTAGCGATCTCTGTGGCCAGTTCGCATTGAAATCGGAATAAGCCATTATACGTCCAAATCGGCGGATCCGTTGGATATACGGTCAAAAACAATCCTATGGATTGTTACTGGAAATATGCCAAAAGAACAAAAACAGAAAAATTAGACACCTACGACTAGAATTTAGACACGTGTAGACTAGAATTCGACACAAAATTGTAAACCGGTCTATCAATCAAAACAAGATATGAACCTGCTTAGAGAGAATTAATCGAAATATCAACAATTTATACAAAAACTGTAGTCCTAAGAAGGTGGCAAAAATCGAAAATCTGCAGCGATATCGCTAACAATCCATAACATCGATGCGAAAAAAAAATTGTTATAAATCAACAGAATTTTGCTGTTTTCCATAAAATTAAGGGTGCCAGTATCCATATTTGGCTTATAAAGGGTGGTGTCTGTTTTGTACGCATGCGTATCATGTATTGCTCTAGGATATCATAGACATGTTTGCGTAGGTCAAGATTAACAACTGAACTTGCGCTTCCATACAGGACCTTTCTTACACATAACGGGACTAAACCGGTTCGAGGGCAAAAAAAAAATCGTTAAATGCCTTGATCTTGGATAAGCCGAATTTTAGGGGAGAAGATCTTAATGATCGGTGTCCAAAATTTACAAAAAATTAAAAAAAAAAAACAAATTAATTTTGATCAATTGGAGTTTTGTTGGTAGTAGACAAAAGAAAATTAGTGGTAATTATTTAATTAATTAACCCTTATGTAATTATTTTCATAATTAATTAATTTGAATTGAATATTATGGACTTACCTCTTTATTGTTGGCTTTATTGTTGCTAGTACAGGTTTTTTTTTTTTTTGATAAAAACAAAAAATTCGGGCACAAGTGCACAACTGTAGGATACGACACCAAATAAACTGAGAATCTGAATTCTCAAGTTCTTATCCATCAGTGTTTTGGTTTTCACCCTCCCCCTTCCCTTTTGGCCCTATAGTATCCGTCTCACCCCCTCTTATAGATCCTATTCCTTATTTGTGTGTGTTTGTGTGTACCTTTGGGGTGATAGTGAATTGAGCCGAATATGGATACTGCAAAACTCACACCCTCACCCTTGTCCCCTTCTATTATCAACAGTCAGCAACAACCACCCAAAAACAAGACGAATTCCAACAAAAATTAGAAACTAAATAGAAATATAATTATAGGCGAAAATTTTATCACATTTCGGCCAAATGTTGTTAGACGGTTAATTAAGGGTGGCAAAAATTGTTTACCATTTTATGATAAATTGCAAAATTGTTGTATATTTTTCTTGTTTTTTCTTATAAAAGATAAGAATAATAAGAAACACAAGTGCACAATTTGACAACACCAGAATTTCATGTATACGATTTGAAAATATTTCTGTACACAATAGGGTAAATGGCCTTGTAAACCGTTATAATCATCATCTTCAGGTAGAGAAATTGTAAATCTTCATCCCTTATTTAGGCAATGTATTTTTAAATAAATAAAACGAGGATGGTTGGTACGAGTTGTAAAAAGAGAAATTTGGCCAACATATGGTGACAAACGGACAATGTCACGTATCGACCACTTTTAACAAAAGCTTTTATTTTATATTTTTACGGTATTAGCAAAAATTTTTGAGGTCCTGCTGAAATAATGACATTTGGTCAAAATGAAAATCGTCGCTGTTGAAATTAATCGTGAATATTAAATTCAAATTCAGATAAAGCTTATTGTAATTTACAGGGCCGTGCAAATGGGGGTGGGATAGGTGCGCCGCACTCAAGTCCGCCAGGTGTAGGACCCAAAAATGATCCACGAACTGAACTATGATGTCTTTATTTATTGATTTTTATTGTTCCTAACATGTAAATAATTGAAGTAAGGGCTCCTATCTTTGAACCTGGTCACCTGAATATATTTGCACGCCCCTGGTCAATTACGTGTTTGTATGCGCCCCCCGCAAATTTTTATTATTTGGGACCTGGCAAAAATTCTACCTCTCTTCTATGTTTAGCCACATTTGGCTCGAATTATTTACAGGCCGTTAAATACTCAAATTAGAAAGTTCTCTTTTATTCGGGTTGAATTTTTCTTGAAATAACTTGCATAATAAGTAAATAGAATTCACAATTTCTATTTTTAAACATTGTACTTTCAAGTTGATATTGATAACCAAAAATCAACTTTTTTTGAGTTTAGCTCTCTAACCCTTCGAAAGTGTTAGCCAAGTTGACGAGAAAAAATCTGTTTGGTTGAATAGAAATTGCAAGATTTATGGAAAAACCCGCTTTTAAGAATTGTCCTAAACAAAGACAACAAAGTTTATGATGATTGACCATGAATCGTCGTCATGATCACATTTTATGATTTGAAACGAACATCGATATAATTCGAAATTGGAAAAGCAATCCATTTTCTCACAATTTACTATCAAGAAGTGCTGAACACCAACTATCTCTCTTAGGCTCTCAAACTAGAGCTTTTCATCGTAGGTATATTTTACAGAAAAAGTTAAGATTCCCTTGTATACTTTTCTAAAAAAAAAAATAAGTATTCTGTTTCCTCAAAAGTTTCCTCTAAATAATATAAAATTCAAGAATTTTGCAAGATCAGTGCACAAGTAAACAGCGGGGTAGTTCTCGGAATTTTCAGACTTTTCACATCTTCTTGTGATAATAAAAGCCCGTGGGGCCGCATAAGGAAACGTTGATAACAATAAATGGGGGGTGCGGGACGGTTGTACCATTCGACCCACTATTTCGGGGTAGAAAGTATAGTCTGTTAAATGACTTAAGAGATCCATTAAACTAATAAAAATTAATTCACAATTGATACAGCATCAAGGTAAATAGTTAAATACTGCCACCATAAAGAAATTAAACAAGTCCAATACTCAAAACTATACAGGGTTGGTGGCTCAACTGTCGCACTGATTCGAGATCTGCATGTGTAGAAAAGGGACAGAAATAAAAGTTTTAAGAACGTGTACTGCCTTTTTGACTGCCCCCAGGTACTACTGAGGTGTGACCGTGTACGTTCTTAAGACTTTTATTTCTGTTCCTGTATACCCGATTTTCTAAAGAAACATCTGGATAGTTTGTCGTCATGACAAATTTTAAATATTCAACCATTTCCATCAAGTTCTTGCTGTTGTATCTATTGTGAACTGATTTTTGTTATTTTACTGGCTATCTTAAGTCACTGAACAAACTACAATTTTGCCAGAAACTGGAAACCACACACCTAACTTCCTACTATTTTTTCAAAGTTTTAAGAGTTAAATATCCTTAGAAAATCGACTGCAAAATAGGAAAATTATGAAAATGGAAGTCTTTCGAAATTGATTCGACTGCTGGGACTTCTGTTTATCGAACAGACTTATTCGCGCTTTCACTACAGTTGCTAACCCTGTATTAACGCTATTCTACGGTTAAAATTGTAAATTTTCTGTTAATTCAACCCGCAGAAATATCGTTAAATCCCCCGATTCTCATGTCTAGCAAGAATACCTCCTGGAGACAGGAACAAGTAATTACACTGGTTTTTTCGTACACGAGGAGAAGGAATAAATTGTCTGAAACAAAGATCGAATGTTAACGATGTTTTATTTTTTCGAGAGACTGAAAACCACTCAATTCACTACGATTCTTCATTTTAAACACCAACGTGTAGAAGACTATAAAAATCGTTCACCATAATGTACCAAAACATCAATCACCCTACGTTCATAAACTTCTTGATCTTTCATTTGGAAATTCAATAAATTATCAAGTGTACCATTTTCAGAACTTTCCGCTAAATCGGGTGCTTCATTTGCATCACATAATGAAATCTTTAACAGAAATGTCGACATAAAAACACCATAACGTCCATAATTCTTCCATTGTTTTTGTAATTCTTTAAATGGGAACACAATCTCTGGATCACTGCCTAATTCAGTTAGAAAATCTGATAGACTTGAATAATATGCTTGTAGTATGAAATCGAATTCTTTTAAACATTTTTGATCAGCACAGGCATACAGGAAATAGCTTAAATCGACTACAACAGATGCAACTTTAGATATTTGGAAATCAAGGAATACCATATCTATTGGTTTTGTTGTATCAGAATCCTGTAAATATGGTTACGTTGATTAAACAATGAATTTACCAAAATAAACAATAATTTACCTGATATTTAAACATGAAATTGTTGTTCCAACAATCACCATGTAGAATCGCATAAGTTGGTTCATCTGAATTTGATAAATTCGACAAAAAATCAAGCACTTGTTTATCGGGTATTTGGTATTTTTCGTAAATTTTTGGATAATCTTCTTGTAATAGATCGCGAGCATTTTGGAAACACTTCAAGAAACTTTGTGCCATATTCTGATTTTCAAAGAATTTCGCAAAAATATCGGTCATATTTTTGGTTAAACTATTAAAAACAGCCGGTTTCTGGTCACGCATAGCTAACGATAATGCATGAAAACGTCCATAAGCTCTAATTACCATCAGGACATGATTCAAATTCATCGCTTGTTTACGATCATGCAAATCATATCCTATTGTTTTCAAATTTTGTAATAATAACGCTTCCTTTTTGAGATCAGTTGAAATATAGTAGCATTTCGGGTAATTTTTGAACGGTTTCTCAATGGATTTCAATCTTTGGAATTCTTCAAGTAGTGGTAGAATTTTCGAATAGAAGAATATCTCACGATCGTATGCCTCTTTAACTGGTGTTTGTTTACGTAATTCATCACTTTGTTTTGCTGATTTTACAACAATTTGATAATTATTGTTGTTTGGTGTAGTGATTTCAACAAATGCAATTTCACCTAAATAACCATCACCTTTTGTTGTATTGCCACTAACGTCTAATTGATAATCGGTTTGATTTAGGGTTTTCATCATTTTTGATACCCATGATTCTAAATCATTTAGGGTTGCTGCACTCATTTTTTTTTCTACAAAAGTTTTTTTGACGACACAATAATTGCACAGAACTTTTATCGTGTATTTACTGTAGAAGTAAATGTTGGAAATGCTGTTTTATATGCAAATTTGCTTGGTTTATTATTGATGAAATTATAGGATTATTTAAATAATTTTTGCAATTATTTCAAATTACTTTTATACTTTAACATTTATATGACACTGCCAATTCTTTCAATAGACTAATTGCATGTTTTTGTTTGTACATTTTTCTATGATTAATCTAACAATAATTAGCACACACACACACACTAAAATATAGTTATTAGTGTTGTTATTGTTTTTGTTTTTGATTTGTTATATAATTTGTATTGCGTAACAGCACGAGATGTCATCAGTGATTATATATAATTAACTAAAGTGATGTTTTTTCTGTTATTCTCGCTTATCATTCAACTATAATTATTGTTGTCCATCTACTAGTTGTATATTTGGAAGCTTTCGGAAGACCTAACTGAACCATCTTCTCTTTAAGCTATAAAATCGAAACCTGTTAAAGTATAAAGTATAGCTAGAGAATTTAGAAGCCAATATTTAGTCCAGTGAATTTCAGCCGGTGTGCTGTAAGAGAAGGTGTTAAATTATTATAGGAAGAATTCTAAAGTTCATCAATCAGCTGCGGTTTGGAGCCTTTCGATCGACACCTTTTGAATCAATAATTCATTATTATCATGTGATATAATGTCCATCCTTGAATATCTATTAAATTAATTAAAATAATTTTGATTAATTTAAATTTCAAATTTTTATAATCGAAATTTTTTTTCTACTATTAATAATTTAATTATAATTTCTTTAATTGACGTAATTTGTTGCTGATGATGACTTCAAAAAAAGGCCGAAACTAGTTCAATTAAATTAATAAAAATAAAAAATATTTCCTTGAAAAAAAACAATTTATTTTTATTTATTATAATTAATTATAATTCAATTTTTGTTAAATAATCAATAAATTGAGAATGTTATTTTTCATGATTCGATTTTGGCGCCGCTTTCCACACAGCGCCTAGAGCGACTTCTCTACTAGCTCTACCCACATACTTATATATAAATATACCGCGCAAGAGAGGTTTCCGACACCAGAAATAGTGGATGTC
>JAZBGY010001825.1:0-16425 GCA_037414755.1 Lydus trimaculatus
TATATCTGGTGGTGAATAATAGTTTTTGAGCTTCAATACGTAACTGTATTCCATGTGCCTGTTGTGTTGCCTGTATTGGGAACTCTAGCGCTTGAATACACCATCCGGCGGACAAAAAAGAAACTAGTTTATTTAGGTCATTATTTTTTTGCTGATTGGAATGCATTTAAAATAGGCAACGTTTGCGAATTTTTTGTAAAGGAACTATTAAAGATAAATAGATAAAACTCAGTATACACATAAATGTATCCTTAATGAACTAAAAGGAAAAGTTACCATATTATTTGGTACTGTAGAAAGGCCGAGGGGGTTGTCTGGACGAACCATGTAGCCTTGGTGCCATGAGTGGATGTTGAAAGTGCCAGAATCTACAAAAATTCTCCAAAATAAAAAAAATCGGATAGTTTTATAATCGGCAAATGTTCACGCATGAAATAGTCTAGAATAAAAAATATACAAATTTTTTTGAGTGAGTTACGGTCATTCAAAAGAATAAAACGAATTTCCTGATTTGCATAATTTCTAGAGACTTTAGAATATCCATCGTCTACTCATCGGACCAGACTGCATCGTGCGTCCAGTCGACCTCCTCGAGCCTTCTGCAGCACCAAATAAAATGGCGACTTTTTCTTTTAGTTCATTAAGGATATATTTATATGTATTACTGATTGTCAATTGTGAGTTTTATCTATGTAGGTATCTTTAATAGTTCCTTTGCAAAAAATTCCTGAACATTCCCCATTTTTCAACACCAACAAAGTAGAAACCCCCCTTGAAACCTTCATCACCACTAAAATTCTGGTAGCAAAATTGTGTATAAGCAAATTTAGCAATTTCCTGTACTAAAATCTTCATTTGTATAAATATTTAAATCAATTATAATGATTAATAATTGAAAATAACACAAATACATATTAGGTGAAGCCACGCCCCCTCTAGAGTTCCCAATAGGAACGAATTTAAAGACGTTATTCACGTTAAAAAACAAATAAAATGAGATCGTAGTTTATCGATAGTAGCCAGTAGCCACGTCAGTTATGTAGTTATAGAGTTCATTGGTAAGGATCATAAAGGTGTACTACAGCGCCCTCCTTGCAGGTGGCTGAACTATAGAAGTAACCAGTCAAATTCGGGGATATCCCCCAATATTTAAAATCAAACCAAATTTATAATAAATATATTTATTTATTTACAAAAAGCTATAATAAGTATAATGCATGAATAATTGTGAGATACTACAAAATATAATAATAGGAAATTGCTATTATTTTAATAATGCTACAACACTATAATTTGAGCAGTCATAAAACTATATGTTGGAGGTGAAATTAGTCTGTTTTTATTATTATTTTAAGAAATCAGTCAATTTTAATTTAAGAAAATTCGCAAAAGAAATTCACAGCCGTTCTAATTTAAACGGAATCAAATATCAGTCATTTATTTATTCAAACAAAAAAATTGCAGTAGAAAATTATGAAAATATTTTAAAATGGTGGATCTTTCAAGCATGTTTTCACATGTTTATCATCACAATATTTCGATTGAATCAAATTAATTTCGGTAATTCGTGATTGTTCTTTCTCAATTTCTAAAATAACCCTTTGATCCGATTGGACCAAATTCAATTTAGCATTTGTCTCATTCTTATTATTACTATTACTTGAATGTATTGGTGTTAATTCGTTTTGTACAAGTAACGGTATTTGGATCCTTTGCATTTCATCGATATTCTCATGTTGTTGTTGGTGTTGTTGATGATTTTTTAAGATATTTTCATACATTTTACAATGTTTACTATTTTGCTTTGTAATCGAATGTTTATATAGAGATAATTTCTGATTTGTAGCATATCGATTCTCATTCCTTAATATTTTGATTGCAATTGCAATTAATACAAATAATATAAAAGCACCACATATTGGTACAGCTATAGTGGCAGCACGAAACCATAATTGTGAATTTGTATAATCGATCGGTTGTTGATGATCACCAGCTGTTGTATAATCAAATATTTCACCAGGTAATGTACGATTAATAATATTCTTCGTTTGTGGACTATCTATATGATTGCACATATCATGATAACAACAAAATATCAATGTATTATTATTATTATTATTATTATTATTATTCAATTTTCTTCTTTGTGTTTGATTCACGTATTTTTGCGGATTCTCTTCGCATGAAGTACGCTGTAATCTGCAAGAAAAAAAATAAATTAATCAATATATTGCTATTTACTTGTTATAACGGTATAGAAATTCTTTACAACTTTTTGTTGTTGTTGCTGTTGTTGGTTTATGTATGTGTAACTGGTGGTCATTTCAGTTCTGTTACAACGTTACAGGTGCTATTAAGAGAGAAACCTGTCGCAAACTGGGACATGTTGCGATTTGTTATAAAGATAATTCGATTGCGGTTCTTATAATATGTGGATGCTGATAATAATATTCACTTTTCAAATTTCCTCTTAACGTTCATTATATAATAACTTGCTTACAATTATTTATAAATTATGGTAATTATTGTTGAGAATTTCAGTAATAAAATACGAAAGAATGGAGACGAGTCAATAAATTTTAATTATTCAAAGACGATTGTTGATTATTTTTAAAGTTATTTAGATAAATGTTTATAGTGAGAGAAAATTTTTAAAGGCCTTGGGACCAATGTCCTCATCTTTCACTTGTTGTGTTGTTGTTGTTGTTTTATATTTTTTTTGTATTTCATTTTACACATATAAGAACTTCTTCACAGAAGGTTATCTTTATTATATAAAATATAAAACAACGACTATATTTAAAACTAATTGAAGGAGATACAGAACAGGATCTGATTATTATTTGCTGAAGGTTTTTTTTGTTGTTGTTGTTGTTGTTGTTGTTGTTCATCTTTCAACATCTTTTAAATTAGATTTTTTCTAAAAGTATACCCAGTATAAACGTTAACATCACACCAGTGGCGTAACGTGGCTTTAAAAACTGGGGACACAAATTCAAAATTACCAAATTCAGTCATCTATACAGACTAAGCCTTTCTAATGTGAACACAGGACGAACATGCCAGCAGCACACACTCTTAAACCGGGATCTCATATCGCGTGATTCGGCGAGGCACAAGCCAGACTTGGCAAGTCACGAGCCAGGGGAGCGGACGTGCCAGTAATTTCTGGCTTGACTCGGGATGGCTTGTGCTTGCCCACCAATAGTCGGTAAATTTGGCACGAGTCAAAGAGAAGGCGAGCCTCCTCATACGTCAGATCTGATCCATAAAAAAATGCAAGTTCGCCACACTCCAGTAGTGCCTCTGTTGTCGTTGACAGATGTGGTTATTTTTTTCAAAATAAATTTAAAACGGGGTGGTCACAGGCTGCGATATGATGACGTGTTCATATTCTAGACACGAGCAAGACTTGCCACGCGTCGTGGGAACAATATCTCCGAGCCAAGCATTGTGACGAACCAAAACCTAGTCGAGCCTCTACAAGTCCGAGCTACGAGGTAGGCACGCCAAATCATGCGCCGTGGGATTCCGGCTTTCGGGGTTTTGTAGAGATAAGCAGAAAGGCGTCTAACACCCAGTCAAAAATCTTTGTAATAATCATGTTGAACCATCAGCTGGCAGATATATCAGACAAAGATCAAAGTATAGATCGGCATTCTCGATCAAATATCGCTTATTTTGTGTTTATCTCTTTCTAACTTATGCGAAAACCTTAAGGTAGATTGTGCCTGGTATTTTCCTATGTTAGTATTAGAAACGCCTGGTCTGTATGTATAATATGCACAGTATGCACACCAAAGCTGGGATCTATTTTGGTCATAATTCCAATAAACCGATAGCCCAATTAAACGGAATCTACTGTATTTAAAAGTGTTTCTCAAAAGGTTTGAAGTATTTATTTCTCGTGAAATATCTGGGTGGCCCCGGGCCCCCCGAGACTACTCATTTTAACGAAAAAAGTAGATAAACGTTATAAAAAAACAGTAAATGACTGAAAGACAAAGGAGTGTAACTAATTATAGTAATAATAATTAACATGCACAGTTAAGTACAGCTTTTAATTACAAAGATAATGGGACATTAGTTGTAAAACAATCGCATCATAATGAATTATTTCCATTTTTATCAGTCGGATATACTGTAAGATTACAGTTTATAAAATCAATCCAGTTGCTGGTCTAGGCCGGAAATATAGCAAGTTTTGTAGATTAGACTTGTATAAGGTTGGTATACATAAACCAGGTGTCTAGATTATAACATTTAAATCAAACAAATCATTATCAAGCCGGATTCACAACTAACGTACGAGCCGCAATGAACAATTAAACCACTATACGAATCCAGACAAACGTAGGTACATAAGAACATTGACAGATTTAAATGATTCAAACAAATGTCCGTAGATTTGTAATATAGATGTTGTGTGCCACAAAGGCACACTTTGAAGTATACCGACACTGTTCGCAATGTTTGTGTTTGCATGTGGACGCACGGCTTAAGAGATCGAATTAAACAATTGCGAAAGATATCTCAAAATCGAATCATTTGAAATAAAAAAAAGAAGAAGAAACCAACAAATGTTGCAAAACAAGCAAGAAATTACACGAAATGGTATAAAAAACAAGACGCAATAAAACAAACAATCAAAAGTGGGAAGATGTAGTAGAATTTTCGATAAAATCAAAGAAATAAATAAACAAACCGTACAAATAAAATAAGAAGCGACTATAACAGAGATGTACAATAAAAACACCATTCAAAGTTTCAAAGTCTTCTTCAAGATGACTTGAACAAGAAATTGCATACTTGCGATGTTTTTTTTTTTATAAAAAATAAAAAGAAAATTAATAAATTGTTACTCACTTATCTGTGAGTAGTTCTAAACATCCATGTTGTCCTCTATAATCATTCGATTGATGATTGAAATGGTCCATGAAATTGGAGAAACATCCACCACCTGGTGATTTGCACATATAACCAGTAGTAACACATTGTGGCAAATTACAAAAACATCGTACATGATCTGCAATAAAACAAAAAATAATAATAATAAAAACAACCCTTTTCAATACATATGGTGGTGAATTGTCGTAAATTAGTACAGAATTCATCGCATCGATGAGTTTGCGTGTGTTTCTTTTTATTGTTGTTGTTGTTGTTTGTCTCTTTGCTCTTTCTGTATATAGTTTGTGTGCAAGCGAAAGGTAATTGCAGTACCATGTCGACTGGCATTGATTACATTTAATGGTTACCTGGCGCCGACCCTCAAATGTGTCTTTCCTGCGTCTCGCCAAAGATGCACCCAAAATAGTTTTAAACACAGACAAAGGGACACACAACAAGAAATACAAATAAATCCCCAAATAATGGCAGGTGTCTATAAAAAATTCGACCGAAATTGTCCCCAAATTAGAACAAAAAAGACGACAAATAATGATAGAGCTGTGTGTGTAGATGAAATCATGGTAAAACAACAACAACAAGACACGGTATTATTTATTTAATTTTGGTGGTAGACTTAACTACTACTTGGCCAAAATTTGTTGAATCCTTCCTTGTGTATATACTTAAAGAAAGTAGATTTTTTACGAAATTATAAGAGAATTGTAGGGTAACAGAAGAAAAAAAAAACAAGCATTTTCTCTATGCTTATAAATCAGTATACGGAGAGACTATGAGCGGTCAGTTCCCTATAATTTCGCGGACATACCTGAAAATATAAAAAAGGTATTATATATACCTATAGATAGGTAGTGTTGTATAGAGAGAATTCAGACATTTCTCTCTTCTACTCTACTATTATATTATTTACCTGGAATATTAAAGTTAAAAGCATGTTTTGTAACGACCGGTTTCCCCCGTTGGTTACTCGTTAAATGTAATTAAACGAAAATTATAATTAGATTTTAAATAATAACATTTGGACCGCATTTTTTCCCATTATTCTCCGATTATTTTATTACTCTTGACAGACAAAGAGAGATTCATTAATAAAATTATATAGAACGTGGATGTTTTCAACAAAAATATAGTCGAACAAATTCGACTTTACTGACTTGCTGAGACACACTTAAGTCGAGCTTTAATTTATTTAGTTGAATTTGTAATAGTCGAACCATAAGGGTCGGCTAAATCCATAGTGATATTGATGGAGTGCTAAGAAGACTTCCCAAGTTTGTCCAAAAAATGTCAATTTACAAAGTCTCTTATTTGTGTTGTTCATGTCTGTGTGAAATAGACAAAAACAACCAAGAGACGGCAAAGTGGTGTTTTAAATCGAAGGATTGAAAAGATAAGCAAAAACGACTGTTATCTACCAACAAGGTAAAGCACTTAGACAGGTAACAGAGGAATAATAGAAGACGAACCTATATAGATATAATTTACAACTTTTTTTTTTGTGGTCCCCACTATATAGAAGGTGGTCTCTGCGGTCTCCAACATAACAATTAACATTTCTAATCTAATTGCAAGTAAATTGTTTCCTTTCTTCTATCGTAAACCATTTTCAACTTCCGTTGAATTCCACGATAAATAACAATAAAAAAAAAATGTATACAACCATAGAATTTTATTACGAATATTCAAGTAGTTGGGGGGCAAAACGTTGATAATTATTAAAAACTGAACCGTCTCTACCGGATATATTAGTCCGGAGACGTTTATAGATAAAGTCACCGACATACACACCACTTTAAAAACTTTCAAACAAACATGCAGAAGTACTTTTAACATTTTTTGACATTGTGGCGCCAGTCTATCTATCTTTATTCAACTTGAAAGTTTTCCGGAAAACGGTAGACAGAAATAGATAGATATAGGCGACAACAGCAGACCCCCTTGATGATGATGATGATGACGGAGTTTAACAATTTTTATTTCGACTACTACTAAAAATCTATATTTAACCCATCATTATTGTTTGAAAAATTCTATAAACGGCCAAATATTTAGTTTATAGATATAGTGACATTGGGAATAGTTTTTTGTTTTGTTTATAGAATTTTGTCGCCACAAATGCACGCCTTTCTCATTTGAATGTTAATAACAATAATTTGTATTCTAGATAGTTTTTGATAGTCGTTTGTTGAATTTGTAATGTTTTTGCATATGGAATTTATCAGGGAAAATGGAGGAATATTTCGAAAATTTCCCCAACAACAACAACAATTCGAGTGAATCATTCAATTTTACAAATAATTGATAACGACTCAAAGTGAAGCAAATTGTTGATAACCTTTACCACCTCACTTCTATTGTTAGAAATTGATATACGAGACTACTGATTATTGTATATTTATTTATTTATTTATTTATTGAAACAATAGATAAGAAGAAATTGAGCATAAAGTTTCGTAACAACAGACACACAATCGGTTTTGTTTTATTGTATTGGATCTTCAATGTGGGTCTCTTCTTCTTTCTTCTCATCCTCAAGATCCGGCAGCAATCAAAAACAAACTAAACAATAATAACAAGGTATAGAAGAAAAGAAGAATAAGAGGATGAAAAACGACAACCAACCACTTAAGGAATGGTTAAGAAGAAACAAGTAAATAAAGCGCAACAAGTTTTGGGCCTGGATCCAAAACCGTATATATCGTCGTTCTTTTTATGTTTTGACATGATGACCCAAAAAGAATTAAAAAAAAAAAATGTATTTCTATTGTGTATGGCCATTGTTAATCCATTATTAAATTGTCATCAATGAGTCATCATTATCATCAAAGGGGCATATTCTGTCCCGCATAGAAATCAATTTGGGATTTTATAAGAAGCGGTCCATATAGAGATCTACAATATGATGGGGGATGATTTTTATTGATATCAGCATGTTCTGCGGAAAGCCTCTTTTTGATCAATGTTGGGAAATCTATATTTCTAAATTATTTTATTTAAATAAATGAAGAGAATGTCAGGAATCTGGTTAGTCTTGTTTGGAACGAATACAAAAAAATCTTCTTAATTAATTATAATAACATTAAGGACTTGTTTTATCAATTATCAAATTTTCGACTTTTATAATGAAGCCATAACGGTATAATTCACCTTTGAAAAAATTTGTTAATTTATCACTTACCTGTTGATAATTGTGGATTCTTCAATTTGTCATTTTCTAAATTGTAAATCGATGATAATGATGGCATTTTTGTGTTATTGTAATGGGGATGATTTCAATGAAAAAACACTGCACTTTTTCAAAATTTGTGTGTTGTTTAATGTCTTTTAGTACCCTTTGAGTGGAAGAAAAATTGTTTATTTTTAGGGAAACTTTCCAAACAATTTAAGCTAAATAGAATTTTTCATATGGCGCCGATTATATTAAACAAAAAATTGATAAATAAACAATATTTTGCCATAATACGATTAGAATTATAATAATTTGAAAATACGCATATGCGAGAAGATTGTTGTTGAAGAACTAGCACTACTACACTGTTGTCGAGCAGAAGAAGCACTGAAGAGATAGTGAGAGGTGGATTGGAAATTTATTTTGTTGGCATGCTTCGGCCTGTCAGACTTTAAACAAATCCACTCTTTCTCTTTTATCCCATAAATACCAACAATCTATCTTTATCTAACTCATTTATTAATGAGTCCACTACTAGATAGATATCTTTGTTTGTTTGTTTGTTAAATTTGATCATATATATTTTTTTTTGAAATAAAGCCGGCCATACCTGGATTTTTTTAAAACAATTAATTATATGAAAGAAAATTTCAATATTTTTATTATTTATTCATTAATAAACACGAACCGGTTCATTTTGGAAGTTAATCTTCCTTTCTTTTAAAAATTTCAGCCAAGTCATTATTGCTAATTAA
This sequence comes from Lydus trimaculatus, assembly GCA_037414755.1. Classification (NCBI taxonomy): domain Eukaryota; kingdom Metazoa; phylum Arthropoda; class Insecta; order Coleoptera; family Meloidae; genus Lydus; species Lydus trimaculatus. The sequence continues at coordinate 8,830 of JAZBGY010001825.1, forward strand.
ACAATCAAATGTACGGCTAGCTTTATTATACGTCTACTCTTGTTCTTTTTTCAACTTGTTGCTTGTGTAGAAGAGATAGATTTGAAAAAAAAACAAAAAAAAAAACACTTTCATCGTGGTGGTATGCCGTAATGTCTGTTATTCTTCAATCGGTATATATAGTGGAACATTTTCGACTTGGCGGCCTATAGGTAAGTTTAGTGTTAGTGGCTCTAACGCCGCAACATTTGGTGACTTTTTACTTAAGTCCGATTCACACTTATAAAGTGGGCACACACGAGCGGACTTTTTAAAGGATCTGGTCCGCTCCGGACCAAATCCGCTAAAATATCCGACCGTGTGTGTTGAAGCTGACTGTAGCATCAGGTCCGTAGGTCCGATCCGATGAACTTGATCCGACGGATCTGGTTCACTGTTACAAAATTACGGGTGGACCTGATCGTTTGCAAGCGTGACGTGGCCATGGTGATAAGTTCTAAACAAACCACTATAGAAATCCGTAGATCTTTTAAACACGTTTAAAGGGTCGACGGATCTGATCCCACGGACCAAATTCGTCAAAAAACGACGGATTTTTGCGCCACACACGGAGAGATCCGTTCCGCAATCGAACTTGATCCGCTGATCCGCCAGATTTATCAGTTCTCCGTTAGTGGGCACCGTAAAGGATCTGGTCCGGCGGATCGTGGGATCTGATTCATCGGACTAGATCCTTTAAAAAGTCCGCTCGTGTGTGCCCACTTATTGTCAAGTCAATATAGCTTCACACCAGCCGGTACAGTCACGATCTTAAGAAAAGTACACATTGGGCGTGCGGCGTTGGGTTGGTACTACACACAGCGCGTTTAATGAGCGTTAGTAAAGCGTTTGCACAGCACAGGCAGTCTATAAATGGATGTTGAAGAAGTAGCTTGTCTGTGGCTCCTCTACTGTCGCTATAAAAGACAACGACAATATTGGATGAACCCCGTAAGCGGGATAAACTAACACTATACTAATATTCTACCTAAAATTGAGACAACATGGGGCAAAGTTGTTTTTATAGAAATTAAAGAAATATTAGAAAATTTTGTAGTCTTACACCTCTAAAGTACAGCCCGAAAAATTAAACCCTCCAGCCGGGACTTGAACTTGAGTTGTTTTTGTTTTTATAATCTAATGTCTCAAATAGCCGGTTGTTTTTCAATTTCATCAATAAATAAAGCCGTATCGAAGTGATCGTCCTTCATTTTCACGTCCAGTCTCTATGAAAACGCGCGTTAAACTGTACAACAAATTGGCGGCACTTGTATATCTCAAAGCTTCCAGCAGGTGCCCGTCCAACGCGCGTTTTAACGAAAATCTCGGAACGCGCGCTTGTCTAAAAACACACCTATTCGGAATTATCGAACTCTTGAAATGTGTACTTGCTCTGACTGTCTTGATGATCTTCTTGCCGTCGCTTTCTTCGTAACATTGTATTTTCCTCTTGCTCCAAAATCGGTATTTGTCTTAATTGGAAACTCGAGTGGTCAATTCAGAAACGAGAATGTGACTATCTCTTGACCGTCAAGTGTGAGCGGAGCAGTAAATTCTAGACTGTGACGGTGAATCATTACTATGTCTAGATTCTGTGTAGTAGAGTCAAGGCGGCCGAGTCGCAGTTGCTTAACTGTACAACAATCAATCCTCTATTACCCATTTCTTTCAAATCTACTTTTAAACCTTTATACAATTATCATCGTACAAGAATAAACACTCATCACAATCTCAATTTTATCTAAGGTCTCTTTTGATAAATGCTAAATTAACACTAAAAGCATCATATTTTCTTGAAAATTCATCAATAGTTGGCGGAATTTATTTGTTTTAAATGAAACTCCTATAAAAAACCCAACATAAACAAAATCAAAATAAGATAATGAGAAAATAAGAGGCTAAAGGAAAAAACGAACAAGAGTTAGGGAAAATAAGTGGCCTGTTTGGTTTTCAAGTCCAAGACCCCTGACTGTGAAATCAACTGAAGATATATAAAAGAAAAAAGAAGAAGAAATAAAAGACAACGACTATGCTCTCGGCAAATATGTGGTAGATATATATATATATCCACATTTTGTGATGATGCCGCTCCATATGGGTTAAAAACAAACCAACCATATAACCAACACAACTCAACGATCATTTATCATAGACCCAATGGTGAATACTGCACATGTATATGTGTGTGTGTCTGTATATTTAATAATAACGTTTAAATTAATTTCTTATAACAATGAAAAACGATCCGTTTAGGACAATTAACAAAATTGATATTACTGAGAGCATGATTTTGATGAAATTTAAGAAACGATTAAGCTGAAAACAAACTTTATTGAAATACACAAAAAAATAATAAATGGAATAATACACATATTTTAAATGAAAAGCAAAATTTTAATCTGAAGAAGAGGAGGATGATGAAGAATCAGTAGAATCATAATTGTCTTCGGATGTTGTTTGATTTGGCTTGTTTTTGTTAAATCGTACACCCGATTTGTTTCTTCTTCTAAAACCGCCCTGTTTAGGTCTGCCGCCTCCACGATTTCGCCGTTGTTGTGGTGGTTGTGCTGCATACTGGTGTTGTTGTGGTGGTTGTGCTGCATACTGGTGTTGTGGTGGTTGTGCTCCGTATTGTTGTCCATGCTGATAACTATTTTGATAATTATTAGGGAATTGTTGATTTTGTTGATATGGTGGATAATTTTGTTGATACGGTGGCGGTGGTTGTTGGTAATTTTGAGGAGGCATCTGATGATAATAACCAGATGTTGGTTGTGATGGTGGGAAAGAAGCTTGTTGTCCAAAATTACCACCAAAATTCGGATTTGGATTGTGCATAACTTCAACTCTCACACCCAGATTCGGTCCATGTTGTTGTTGTTGATTATTTTGACGGTGTTGTTTGAAATTTTGATTACGATTAAAATTACGATTGTCCTGTTGGTGTCTTCTAAATTGTCCCTGATTATGGGATGATGGGAAACGTGTATATGGTGGTGGTGGTGGTGTAGAATCCGTTTTCGGTTTAGATTGTTTTTGTTTTGGATCTGATTCTTTTTTATCTTTCTTCTGATTTTTATTATTAGCAACATTAACTGGTGGTTTTGCTAAACTTGTATGAACATATTCAGTTCTTTCAAATTCTTTCCGACGAGAGACTTTTTGTTTATCCAACATTTCATGAATCTTACTACCTGTATGTTTCAATTTATACAATTTTTTGATTGTATCCAAAACATATTTTGTATCAATTGAATCGGACAAACCAACTTGTTGATTTACACCACGATCAAATGCTTGTTTCGCTTCTTCATATTGTTGAAGTAATTTTTCTAGTTTATAGATAGAGAAAGCGTCAGCTGCAGAACCTAAACTGCGTTCTCTAAACAATCAGAAAACAAACAATAATTGAAAACAAATCAAAAAAAAAATTATTGTAACAATTACCTGATGATCAAATGTTGAATATATGATTTATATGAATCATTGAATGGTGTTATAGCATTATTTTGTAAGAAATGTGCAAATTGTGCTGTTGCTGTTATAATACATTCACGTTCATCTTCTAATTCTGTACGTTTTTGATCAATTTCTTGAATTAATTTTTCAGCTTCAATTACAGCATTCTGTTTTGTTGTTATATTATTTTGTATAACATTATCAATAATTTTATCATTGACTGTTTTCGACATATAATAAATATGCATATGTATAGAAAAATTACAGTGGCATTTTTGGCATGTTTCTGAACCATTCATTGCGGCACAATGTCTTAAACCTGGATCACCAATCATTTCAGCTGTTACATTTGTTAAATAACAAGGATCATGACAACGTTGTTTGTAATGCCATTTATTCAATTCACCCACCTATTTTAAATCAAACAAAAACAATTCATTAAAACAATATTAGAATAATCGATTAAAATTTGTTATACTTGATAGATTTCTGCACATTGTTTACCAGCACATACAGTTGCCGGTTGTGTTAATTTAGTTATTTCTAAATTAACAACAGGCATATACAATTTTTTCTTTAATTCATCAAGACTTTGATTTTGTACACGTAATTGATAACGATGTTTCTCTAATGCATACAAATTATCATTAATTAATTGTGTTATTTCAGCTAATGGTTGTGACAGTTGAATTATCAATTTTCTTGCTTCATTTATACTGACTGTATTAGATAATTGATGGGGCTTCAATGGACGTCTATTAGCATCTCCAACAATATAAGAAATCAATCTGGAATAAAAAACAATAACAGGTTAGATAGACCTGCTGCTATTTTGCAAAATTGATTTGCTGCAGTAACAAGATAAGTAGCACTACAAAAGGATTACTGTTGTATTTGTGCTAAATTTCAGTATTTGTAAGTTCGTCTGATAAAAACATGGAACAAATGGAGGAAGTCGTGTTGTTAGATCTGGACAACGACTAATAATAGAATTAACTTTGAATTATTAATTAGAAACTAAGAAACTGGTTTTCTACAATAATTTCAAAAGTGTTTAAATTTATTGAAAAAACTGATAATTCCTTATCATATTCTACATTCTTCCCCCGACTTATTAGATGCGATAGCTAGTTTCCTTCCTTTGTTTATATCAAAATACAGGAATGGTGGAAAATCGCTGGAGAATTTTGTGCTACACCAATGAAGATATTTTTGATGGCCAAAAACGCAAATAAACTCCATCGGTTTCTTTATAAAAATTAAAACTACGGTTTAAAACTTCAATATGTTCATTTCTATTGACAAAACACAGTCAATGGTTGTTGCAAAAGAATCAATTAGATGCAAAATTGCTATAAATAACCAAATAATCACGCAAATAATGGCTTTAAAATAACTAGTTGGTGAATACCTCAAATGGTAGAAATTTGGCAAGCGGAGAAAGATCACGAGCTAACAAGATAGCACAAGTCTCAGGATACCTAAAAGATGGCGAAACAAATTAATGACCAGACACAGCAAAATCCGTATTTATAAGAGATTCATTAGATCTACACTTACTCATGCAATAGAAATCACATCAGAATAAGCGAAGATAGAATCTGCCCAAAGAATAATTGAAATGAAAGATCCAAGAATAGGAGTGACCTTATTAAGCGATAGGATGAGAAGTGAGTGCATTAAAGAGAGCGTGGTTAGATGGGTCAGAGTGAGAAGACATTTTTGTCAAGAATACGCTGAGAGAGCATGAGCTCAAATCGTATATAGGCTGAGCGAGGGTGTAAAAAGCAGACATACCGACCACCTGGAAGGCCAAAAAATAAGTGAAATAAATGTTGGATGGCTCGATGTCATAAACAGACTTACAGTTAGTAGTTTTGCCAAAGATTTAGTCGCATTTCAAGAAGCTGAAGAATCTGTCAAAGGAAACTGCTGATACTCGTTTAGTTGATTTATTGTGACAATAAGAGAAGGGTTTACTGTAATTGTGCTAAATTTGATCATTTGTAAGTCCACCTACTAAAAGCATGTCACAAATGAAAGAAATCGTGTTATTAGATGTGGACAATGATTAATGATAGAATTAACCTTGATTTATTGATTCGAAACAAAGGAATGGGTTTTCTAAAATAATTTTGGAAAAATTTTCAAAATTATCTACATTTTTTCCAAAACTGATAATTCCTTATCAGGTGCTACAATTCGCCCCCCGCACCTATTGGGTTGATTTTTGCTACTTTCTCCCATTTGTCTTATCTGTTATCTATCGATTTCCAACTGTACAATACAAATATGTAGATAATTGTGTTTTTTTTTTATTTTCTATTTTGGAAAACATTACATACCTCCAGCATTCCCGAGCTGATTTCTTCCAACTCTTCTTACAATCGTCTTTGAATTCTTCATCGAAATCTACACCATGCTTTGCACCGATCAAATAACGAAAAGCCTCATTATCCAAATTGAAAATATTATCTTTCAATGGTATTTCAACATGTGGTGGTCGTTTTTTAATTTCATTAATTACTTTCATCAAACATGGTAATGTCTCACCAGCATCATAATTTGTACCACGTGTATTTGTAAATATAAAAATCAAATTTTGACTTGCCGATTTGTCTAAACGTGCAAATATCTGTTTGATACAATATTCAAATGCTACAGTAATCCTAGCTTGACCTGGCTTCAATAAGAAACAAATACCATGTAGCTCTTTCAATTGTTGTAAATAATTTAAAATATTTTCACAATTTTTATCATCTTGTTGTATACCACGACAATCAGCCATACCGGGTGTATCAATTAAACGTAATTTCGTTTTGCCATATTCACCAATCGGAAAAACATAAGTTTTAACATCTTGTGTTGCTGATGCACCAGTCTCATTATATTCATTTTGATCATCAAAATTACCAACAGTAATACTAAATGGACGACGTGATTTATCAGTTATTGTTATTTGTGATGGTATTAAAACGGTGAAATCAGTTTTTAATGCTTTTTTTAAACTTTTATATGTTAAATAATTTGCAATTGAATTGATAAATGTTGATTTACCAACACCAGTTTCACCTAATATTAAAATATTGATATCTTTCTTATCATTTAAACGTAAATTTGCAAAATCTTCAACAAAATCTGTATTATTACTAGAAGCCATCGTACGCACTGCAAATAAAATTAATTTGACCTTACTACAATATTATCAATAATTTTAAACAACCGATTATAAAGTTTTATCAAAAAATCGTCAAGTAGTTGTATCCAAAAATAGAACTAGAGATCACATTGATATTAATGTGCTGTGATGGGGATATCGCTTCCACTGACGAATTTTTGATAATTGCCAATAGTATTGAAATCTTAAATATGGGCGTGCCAAAAAAAACAATCAGTGGCGTCAATAAAATTTTAAAAATTTACATACAAATAAATACGAAATTAAAGCAATTTATTATTAATTGAAAGTATCATACAATAATAAATATTAATTAATTAATTATTGTATGATACTTTCAATTGATAATAAATTGTTTTAATTTCGTATTTATAAACAAATTTAAAATCTATTCTCGGCGCTACTGAATGTCATTCTAAACAATCATGGCTGAAAGTTGAATACTATTGGCAATTAACAAACCGCAGCCGCCTCAAGGACAGGTACGAAAACGAACGATTTCCCCTCTCAGCCCGAAAAGTGCGGCATTACTCTACCTATACATATATCGAAGATTATCAATAATTCTTACAATATGGATAGAATTTATTATAATTTTTATAAACAATAACTACCTATATATTGTTGCAGCTATTTAAAAAAACAATAAACAATCATTTTTACCTGATTATCAATTAAAAACAAATTATAAAACGAAAAAGGAAACAACCACAAAACTCACAATTCTTAACACATTTACAACAAGTACAATAATGGCGTCGCAAAACTAATACCAATGTACTTATATTAACGACCAAAAAAATTGAATCGATGTAAATCGGGCATTCCCCGAAGTTGTTGCCAACTAAATGGGTGCCTCATATATAATGCTAGATAATCTAATAATTATCTAAGAGAATACAGATAATGAATTTAATTGTTTTTAAATAAAATTACTCACA
>JAZBGY010001826.1:0-16421 GCA_037414755.1 Lydus trimaculatus
TAAGCGGGTACATGTCCTTTCCATTGATCTCTATAATACAATTATTTTAGTAATAATAATTATTATAATTGTAATAAATTAATAATAAATACCTGGGTATAAGCCAAGCATTGCCTAAAGAATGCCACAATTCAGTCTCCTTACTTGTAACACAATTCATTAATAAATTAACAGCTTCTCTTGTTAATAATGGTGATACAACTTTATGTGGTAAATGTAAATCAAAATATGTATCATGTGATGCTTCAACAATTAATGCTAATGGTGTAAATAAAAAATGTACCAATTCTGGTGCATTTGGATCATGTATATGTGCTTTTAATTTTGCTAATAAATTAAATGATAATTTAAATTTTTGAAATATATCAATAAATTCTTTTTCTGGTGGTGGTTTTGTTCTCATTGTTAACATACCATCACCCATATCACGTTTTTTACTTTTCCTATTACGTCTACGACGTTCTAATTCTCTAGCAGCAGCAGCAGCATGTTGTAAACGTGCTATAAATTTTTCAATATCATCAAAACAATGATTTAATATTGTAACATCACGTTCATATTTTTCACTTGTTGTTGAACTAGAATCATCATTATTTGCTGTTAATTCAGAATCAGAACCATGATAATCACCACTAATACCAACAACACCACCACCACCACTACTACTACGATGATCACGTGTATCACGTGTTGAATTTATTACATTTTGTGGTGGTTTATGGATTGGTGGTGGTATACTACTTTTACGATTTCTTGTCAATGTTTTACCCATACGTAATTGTTTTAAATCTTCAACTAAATCCTGTGCTGATATACTTTGACACTAAAAAAAAAAACACATCAAATTTAAATTTTCTTGTTGGAATATTAATGTTAAAACCACAAAATAGTTGGAATCAAAAGCGGTTTAATCTATCCTACGATTTAATTTTATTTGTAAGATAATAACACCGATAATGATAAAACAGTAGATTATTTACCTGAAAGATGTGCATTTCAGGTGGATGTGATTGATTAGAATTTGTCACAATAAAAACCAATATATTATTGTAGATTTCCATAGGATCATGGCTGGTGAAAGCTGTTGGTTCTTGTATGGAATTAGCTGGGAATCTCTCCATAACACTCTAACATTCAATAGAGAAAAAAAAAACAAGAATATATAAAAATGAGTAACGTTTTTTTATAATTTAGAAATTTCTTAAATACCCCAGTTTCATAATCCATAATCAATACCCATGAACGATCTAAACATAATTGCATCTTTTGCGACCATATACCATTTGTTTTTTCTAATTGTAAAAGTCTACGCATCCCATCAGCTGGATATATAATACCTGTTTCTTTGGTAACAGTAAATGTGGCCAAATGTTCAATTAAATATGTTGGTTTATCATTTCCATCATTATTACGTTCATCACGTTCACGATCCAAATCATCCCCCGTATAACCGTTGCGATACGCCATTATTATTATTACAAATACAATGCTACTATTACTAAACAACTATTTAAACAATATCGATAAATACCTAGAAAATTAAAAAAATTATAATAATAATTGATAAGATAATAATACAAATAGATTCCGATCATTGTTATATTGTTCAAATAGGATTAGCTGATTATCTCCGTTTATTATTAGGTATTTTCGAAAATATGTTTTTGGGGAAAAAATTGTTCCAAGATTTATCGTTCTGAAAGCCACACCTTCAATAATAATGGAATTTAAACAATTTAGAAAATTCCACAAATACTAATACCATATATACTGATAGATGGATATATTGCACATTTATTATGAATTTTAATTACATAACAGCAATTGTTGGCTAAATTTAGAGAAATCAAGGGCGTTGATTGTATACAAATTATTCTGATTAATAATAATTTCCTGATTGTTGTGGAATTTATTTTTTTATAAATAAATTTTAAAAACGCTCAATTTCCTTTGTAGAAGATACAATAAAATAATAATAATAATGAGGAATAATTGTTGAATAAACGCAAAACAAAGCCGTCGTGGCGACCATAATCCCACGACTACACTAACAGTACTCAGTAATATAAAATATTTCAGCAATGTATTCCTTATTATTGTTGTAACAATAAATTTGTTATACGCACTCACCTGAACTAACACAATTAAACATCAAACATTATCCTATCAATAACAAAAATTGTTTATATTTAGGGGAAAAAATGTGCGTAACTTGTGGATGATTTGATTTTATAAGAATTTTTCACTCACTTAAAACACATTTCACATAAATTTACAATGAAATTAAATTGTTTGCTATCTACAGGTGGGTAAAAACTCAGTATCTTACCTGACAAATAAAGTAAAACTGTATTTTGTACATGCGTAGAAAGTAGAAAACATTTACCTGGCTAAGCCACATTCTTCAACTTAATTAACTACAAATAATAATATTGCAACACAAATTCCCCTTCATTTAATAATACACACACTAGTTATATATGTATAGATTACCAATTATTTACCAAAACATTCCAAAATTACTACACAATCAAATTCTAATATATATAGATATTGAAAATATATATATAATATATACCCATGAAGGCCTCTTAATTGACTTAAGTCACCTAGAACAGGTGGTAGGGATGGGAATCAAATACATTCAGTATTCCGGCAGATTTGTTAAATAATTGGAGAGGATTATAACAAATAATAAAATCCTAATAAATAAATTATATTAAAAAAAAAAAAAACAAAAAAAAACAGTGCCAAATATTAGGAATATTTCTAATACAAAAAGCGCAATAATTTAATGATATGTATATTGAAAAAATGGGATCATAATTTTTATATATAGCTACATATATATATAAATTATGATTATTTGATGAATTATTCACAAATGTTAATTATTTCAAACATACATACATACATACACACAACATACATACATAAAACAAACATACATATAGAGAGAAATTTGATTTAAAGTTATTCATTGGAAAATTGTCTGAACCCACCATTTTAATTGTACAATTAATTATAATATATGTATAGATAGATAGATACATAAAAAAAAACCGAACATAATAAAATCTGCTGCTAAAACGAACACAAAATCATATCAAACCTTTGATAAGTACCATTTCTATCGTAAAAAAAAACTTGACTAGAGTACTACAGAATTAACATTTTTTGTTTTGTTTTATAATTCTTTGTTAGTTGACTATTTTAAAAAACTATAGAATATACAATATTGTTCATATTTAAAATAATTAGCAGCAATTTTTCATTTACGTATATAAAATCAAATTTAAAGTTAACAATAAATTTTTGGAATATGTAAAAAATAAATTTAGTATATTACAATTATATTACAATAAACAAGATGGAATTTTTATGTATAATTTTTATCACAATATATTGCTTTATATTTTTAGTCTTTTTTGGTTGATAAAGCAACATTACATTAAATTACAGAATCCACAATATTACTATCACAAAGATAAAAAATTTGGTCAATTTTTTATTATGTACAGTAGGAAATAATAAGTACAACACTCAAATGTTTGTTCTTCGTTTTTTTTTTAGGTAAACAAACAAAATTGTAAATAGAAAAAAATTGTTAATAAATATTATTGTTTTTTTTTGTAATAAGGTGGGTTCACTGGTTTTACATTTGAGCCGTCCATTAACATTTTATTCTTGGATTTATTTCTTGGGCAATCCCACCCCATGCTAATTTAAACACTCTATTACGCCACTTTATTGCCGGATCAAATATAGCATGAAGAAATAAATAAGGTCCTGAATATTCTCTAAATAACCAACCTATGATGAAATGAAATTTATTAAAAGGTAATGAACCGTTCTAAAATTAAACATAAAAAAAAATTTTTTTGTAAATTTTTTGTTTTAAATTTGAATATTTTAATTCTACCTGTACAATAGAAAGTAAAGTCCAATCACATATAAACCACAATAAAATGTGGATTAAATAAAAAACAATTGAGTCCCATTTGAAAAGTACACTAGCAGACCAAGCAGCACAGGCACCAATTACCATGCATTCTGAAAGAGGTTCGAAGACAATAACGAAAGGTATCATAGCGACACGCAATTTCGCCCATCTAGATATAATTATTATTGATTTTATATTTTGTTATTTTTTTTAATAAATTTAATTATATATAAAAAAAATATATATTGTATATAAAACTATTTAATTTTTATAATTTATTTATATTTATTACCTAGTAAGACGTGCTTGAAAATTTTCAACATCACATATACCAGAATTTTGTAATGCTGGTTGACTACTAATGGCAGTTTTCCATCCTTTATGTATAAAATATTTTGCAATAAAAAAATCTTCAGCTAAATAACGTCCAAATGATTTTAAACCACCATGTAATTCTAATACAGATTTACGCATTAATGTTGACATGCCTGTATGACAATTTATACCAAAAAAATCAGCAGCTAAATACATTCTAGATTGTGCTGTACCAAAATAAATCTAATAAATTCATTAATATTTAATTAATTAATTAATTTCTAATAAATTATTGTAAAAATTAATAATAGAAATAATAATATTAAATACTTTTTCTAAAGTTGCTGCAAAGCCAAGTCGATCGCATGTAAATGGCATTTGATGTACTAAGCCGATTTTTGATGTCATATGATTAACCATATCTAAAAGCGTATCTTCTTTCACTAAAAAAATAAATAAAAAAATAAACATCATTATAGAATAAACAATGTATTTCTAGATTGTTTTGAATAATTATCAAACTGCTTCTAAAATTGTAAAGGCGGTTTTCCACTAAACAGACAAAACAAAAACACAACACAAATTCGTGTAGAAAAAAACAAAACCACAACTTTTTACAGACTCGAGTTTTCTGCGACAGTTGCTGTTTTGTTTTTCCGAGTCCCGTTCGGAAGCGGTAAGATCAAAGAGTTTCAGCGTGTTTATAAACTGTCAGCATAGGACACTGAAATAAAAACCGAAGTTCCGACAATATTTTGTATGTTTGGTGGAAACAGAGTTACGAATTTTGTTTTCAGTCTTCAACGTACCGAAAAACCTGAACAAAACAGAAACTCGACTAGTCTGTTTAGTGGAAAACCACCATAAGAATCGTTCTTTCATAAGATAAGCTTTAAATCTTTGAACACTCAGGGCCGAAATAAGGGAAAATGGACAAACATAGAAAAACAATAAAATTTTTGGAATACTCGTATAATATACGGGCGGATGTTCTTTTATTGTCATTCAACATTACGATCCTGGAAACCGTAATGATTAAAGATTAAAAAAAATTAATTAATGATGGTTAACTACCTTATCAGTTATCTAACGCATAGAATTTTTTATTCAAATTTTTAATAAAAAAACATATTGGTTTTATAATGATTAGAAGTTCAATGTTTTAAAGTGTAACTTTGAACTATGACAACACATTTTTTTCGTTAAATTATTCAATTTATCATCTTTAATTCAACAACAGGAAATTTATTTTTATTTTATATGACAGTCCCTTTTTGGAAATTTTACAATGAAAATTCAGTTATTCAATCAATTTTAATGGAACTTTAATTCAAAATTAAGTAGAAATTGACGTATCTGTGTATAAAGTTACAATTGTTTTCTCAAAAATTTGTACATCAGTACGTAGGAAAGAAGAAAGATATTGAACAACAGTTTTTCTTCTATATTCATGTGTTTATAGTCGCCTTGAAGCAAGCTATTGATTAGAAATTTATAATATTTATTTAGAATAGAGATAGGAATCAGCGGAAACAGACAAATAGGCGCGGCTGTTTAGGCGCGAGAACCCTAATTTGGTTACATTGAAATGGCTAAGGCAGCCGCTACAGAAGATAACCATGTGTCGAATGAACGACTTCCTTGGACCGATCTCTATACACATCTTAAAGAAAATATAAACCTTACGTACAGATTCCATAAAAGGCCTTTTCTATAAGGGCCTGCAACCAAAACTACCATCCAGTCCATGGTTACACCATATCCCGCATCGAAAACTCGTAAGAGTCTAAACAACTGGCATGGCATATGACAAGTTCATAATAATAATAATAATAAGAAGAAGAAGAAGAAGAATAGACATTATTCAATATTTTGGAAGAAAAATATGTAAATTTATTTGTTCCCAGATAACAATTCAGTTTGTACTCATTAGTATAGAAATGATAAGATAAATGTGAATCATCATCTTTTTTTTTTTGGTTGTTGATCGTAAGAACTTACTTTTAATGCCACTATCGGAGATCAAAATTAGATCATAAATACTTGCTTCATAAGCCTTATTCATATTATTAATTTTTGGATTAACACCAACAGTTGAACCACCTGTAAATATTTGGGCTGATACTTTTGGATATTTTTCAATTAATGATTTAACAACATCCATTGCTGCATCATTTTCATCTTCAATACAAAATAATAATTCATACTAAAATTAACATTAATTCATTCAATAAAATGATTAAAAAATTTAATAATTTTTGTTATTTTACTAATGGATAATTCATGGTAAAAAATGTTTCCAAATTGGAAGGCAGATTATCATCGCATCCCATTAATGGCTTTAATATCGAGACACCTGGATATGGTTCATCATTTGGAAGTTTATTCACTTTCTTATGTAGCCGGTATTTACTAGAAATTCGATAGAAGTTAGGTTTTTTTTTCTAGAAAAAATTCAGTTTATGCTAAAATTGTTAATATTTACCCATAAAATATTGCTATTAAATGTAGAAGCCACATGGCACACCAATATATGAAAAATATTATTGCAAATCCATATGATGTATAAATAATTTTCGCCATTCTTTCTATTTGTTACTTTAGTCATTCAATTAAATATTACTTCATATATAATTACTGTTAATAAATTTACTTAAATTATCCTTAATATTATTACTATTATTATTATCACAATATTATTACATGTATGTCTTCATTTAAATATTTGTTTACGTAGTTTTGTTTTATATTTTAAACACAAAATTAACACCCGAAAATACGACGATTAAAACACATCCATACCATAGACCGCCTCATCATGTATCAATATCAGTTTTGATCAGTTTTAGTTTTTTTTTGAAATCATCAAACAAATACTGTAAATCTCGAATTGTCGTTCATTGTTATTGGATGTGTTTTTAAATTGTAACAGATGCTCGAACAGAATCTGTCCGCAATATGTCAAAAAGTTCGAGCACAATGGACATATTGAAAAAAAAAATACGACCTGTTTCGCATCCACTCCACAGGACTGATTGATCAATGCTTCAATTTTGTGACGTCAATGGCTATTCATATAAGCAACCAACAATATCATTACGATCTTTATGTTAATCATGCTGTCAGATTGTAGTTGGTCCACAAGTATCTTGATTTTGAGTTTAGCGTGTTGAAAAAAGATTACCGTATATCAATAGCGCAATAACCAGTGACGTCATATATTGCATAATCCCTAAAATCAAGCAATCCTATATAGAGTGAAGCGAGTTGATAGTTGTTGTTCTTGGTGTCGCACAATAACCACTACACACTATGGTATGTAGTAAGGTTTGCACTGTTGCCATTATTATCAATTTACTGTAAATTTTCTGCTTATATGTATATGAATCAATATAAACTAATTAAGTCTAAATTTATAGTTGATATTTCTATCTTGATAACAATCTAATAGATTTGTATACTATGTTGATTGTTTATGGCAATTTTGTTGATAATGGCAATTGTAATCGGTTGCACGCCAAATCGAGTATGCGCACGCATTCAACCGCATACTTATGTGTGTTCCGAATACGCTTGACCTGTAGACAACACACAAAAATCTGTAGCGCTAGATTTGAAATTTCCGTTTAACGCTATATGAAAACAAAATAAAGAAGGAAGGAATAGTTTATTATTTATTTCATTACAATCCACGTTTAATTGATACATTGGAAATACGAAATATTGGATGAAGTGTACATACTTTTCTAAATTTTTCAAGGCTGTCCAAAGCAGTTTTTTTGTTGAATATATTTAGCCTAATCCTAATATTCGTAGACAGTCCAAGTGTTATCTAACTGGTGGATTTCATACTTCGCTGTCCTGTGTCCTGGTGGAAAATCAGTTAAATCTCAAAACATATACCATATCTGTACTTTTTGCTTTATTCACTGGAATAAGGGAGCCCAAATTTCTAAGCAAATTTTCGATGAATCGTGATGACATAGACACGTAATACAAACAATGATTGGAAATTCGATTTTTAAGTGTGTAAATACAAAATTGTTATCATAGTGTTATCACCGATCATTATATTAGTTGTAGACAAATAATTTTTGTTAATTAGTTGACGGTATTGCACGTTAAGATAATTAAGCACTTAATGATAAGATTATTTGAAGATATGCTGCTTTCAAGGTCTTTTTGAATACCCGAAAATCAATTACGTGCCTGTTTGAATGCTACATCATATAGTTCTCGCTTAGGGAGTAAGAGACCCTAACGCCGGTCCTGTAACTGGCAAACAGCAGTCAAGCGAAAGTTATTGATGATATACTCAAATCATGGTAATGTCTAAGTAAATGATTCTTGCACATTTTTTTAGATATAAACAAAGTCGAAGTTGATTAATTTTTTTTTAATAGGCCAGAATTCAGGGGCCCCTTAAAACTTTGAAATTTAGGATAATTCTTCAGTTGGATAGCATTCAGTGATAGTTTATTTAATTGCATATTAAAGAATGTTACAATTACAATAAATCCACTATTATAAGATCGATATAGGTCAAAAACCAGTAGCATAGTCCCGGGGAGCCTTAGAGGGGCCCGAACCACCTATATATTTCACGAGAAAAAAATATTTCAAACCTTTTGAGGAACACATTTTAAATGCAGTAGATTCCGCTTAATTGGGCCTCGGTTTATTGGGATAGCCATTCATTATGGCCAAAACAGATCCTGGCTTTGGTGTCAATTCAGTAAAAGTATACTAATATGCAGTATATACAGACTAGGTGTTTCTAATACGAGCATAAGAAAAATACCAGTCACAACCTACTCTTAAGACCCTTTGGGGTTTCGCGTAAGTTAAAATGAGATAAACAGAAAATAAGCGGTAATTGACCGAGAATGCCGATCTATTTTGATCTTTGTCTGATATATCTGTCCGCTAATGTTTCACCATGATCATTACAAAGACAGTAAAGTAAGATTTTTGACTGGGTATGGCCAAAAGCTGAAGGTTCTTGCGCCTGACCGCTTATTTTCTGTTTATTTCTGCAAAACCCCTTAGAGTGTGTGGTGCTATCTACTATGTTCGTATTAAAAACGCCAAGTCTGTATAGCTGACAAAATTTGTTAGTTTTGCATTTGAGCCCCAGTCTTTAAAACCATGTTACGCCACTGCCAAAAACAATCTGTATAATAATAATAAAACAAATGATTGCATATTTTTTTTTAGTTTAGAATGTTTGCAATTGATAGTTTGTCGATTTTACCTATGCCTTAAAACAAAAATTATCCATTTATAAAACGATTTTTTTCATTTTGATTGTTTTATTTGGTTAATTTGTTTAGACGTAACTATAACATGAATCATTGATTTATAAACAAAAATTCGGAGAAAAAAGCGAATCATTATCAGACTCAAGTGTTGTAATTTTCAACATTTATGAATCATCTTAAAATTGATTTAAATTAAAATTTGAAAACAAGCTAAATTGGATTTTTTTTTATATAATTATTCTCAATGACGTATATTTACTTTTCTGAGTAGTTATAAATTAGACAGATAACTGTTTAGGAAATAATTATTTAATATGAACTATATGAATTATAGACAACCAGACATTACATTTGTGTATAGTATAGGGTTTATTTATAAATAAAATCAATATTAAATTATAATAAATTTATTAGAAACAATATTAAAATTGACTATGGTATGTTTGAATTGGTTCAAATATTTGAGACACTTTACAAATGATTCAAGTTATACCATAAGAATTGCAAAAAATGTCATAGAATAAAAACAATTTCTATAATATATATTTTTTCTATCATTGTCGTCTAAATGACCATAATTTAAGTATATAATATATTCTTTGAAAATAAACCTCACTGTAAAAGAAAACAAGAATATAAAAAAAATAATAATCAATAATAATAATAATAAAACATTGTTTACAGAAAAGAATGAATGCAAAGAAAATTTGTATATATACAGGCAATTTCACTTGAAGCTCATCACAGTAAACCACAAACTAAATAATTACATATTTAATATATGAATCAGTGCATTATATATCTGAACATGCGACAGAACATTGATATATAACAAGTGTCGTTAGACCCAGGAATCCTTTCCGGCGGGCACGCTAGTTAGTTGGGGCTCATCTAGGTGATTCGCATTGCCGAGACTAGGTTGGCGATTTCGTTTCTTCTCCATATTCACCTGAGCGTACAGAGGCTCCGGCTGTAAAACGATCAACATCAGTACAAAAAAAATCGCGCCCGATTAGCCCTTCAGTCGACTAGTACTAAAAACCGCTACAGCCCGCCGCCAAGATTCTGTCTAATTTTTATCAAAAAAAAATAATAATAAAAAAAAAATTATAATAAAAACATACAATTTACATGACAAGAAATAAAACTCTAATTATATTATAAAATTCAGCAAATTTAACTAAAATTTTGATTATTAAAAGAATTATTATCTAATTATATAATACAGAAAGGAGTGCGTAATAATAATAATAATATTAATAATAACAATAATTGTATAAATCTTGAGGCGGGCTGGTGTTGGGCGGCGTCTGATCGACTGGAGCAGCTTTCCAAATGGCGCGGCGCTGGGCAGGGCCTCTTGTTTCAGCTTGAGCGCAGTCAATCAAAGGCCCTGAGCAGCTGCCGCAGAGCCTTACCTGGGCACCAGTTGGCGCCGACACTGCTGCCAGGGCCTTCGTTCGCTGCCCACCCCACCACAACACAGCTCGTATCGTATCAATGTTTAGGTATAAATTATGTCATCCTATAGGTATTAGATACAGACACAGCTAGTAGTAGATAGTGAAAGTACAAGGAAGACTATGCTCCTGACCAATCAGTAAAAATGTAAAAATTCTTACAGTCAAGGGGCTCCATACGTATTACGGAATAGAATATACTACTACAAAAAAAAATGATCTAATTCTCTTCATCTTATTATTTTGTAAGTGTATGTACTGTACATGAACATCGAAATAATTAACAGTCTAAGAATACGTCGTTAATGACAATGAGGCCGTCATATTTCGTTAGTATACTATAAAAGAGATGTACATATAATGAGAATTGCCATATTGTTAGATTGAGCGAAACCTAATGCTATGCTCAGTCCAGATCCACCTTCACCAATACATTTTTTTTTTTTTAAATAATTAAACACGCGATAAATTGACACGAACGTGTAGCAGGGTCTGTGATTTTGGAGGTTTATTAGTGACTTACTGGAGGTGGGTTTGGACCGGGGCCAGGGGGGTACGCTCGCCCCATTGGGGGCTGCGTTTCAGGGTATGCCATATCAGCCATAGGAATGTCTTCGTTCTGTAAACAACAAACAAAAAAAATTATGGATAATAAAGTATCTTTTTTTTTGTTACAAAATTTAAAAAACAAAAACTAAATTACTAAACCTGGATCTTCAATAAACTCACCCTTTGGTAAACAGGAGCAACACCTCGAGTTGCAGGAACTGAACGTTTCATTGTTCTATCTTCATATCGAGTACCACTTTGTGATGCCATCGGTCTATTTAGTGTACTATTAGCATTATTAGGTGAATTTGGACCAGCATTACGTGCAGCAACTGTTTTAGTAACAAAATCTTGTTCTTTCCATCCATGTTTTTTATAAACATCTCGTAAATCTTGATGTTGCCACATTGTAAATAATACTTGTCCAGCAAATTTTAGTACTCTAGGTGTGTATTTTTGTCTTTGTCTAGTTATAGTCATCAGTCTTTCAACACCACCCGCTTCTAATAGAGATCGTGAAAATTCAGCATTCTTTTTAATTACTTCATTTAATGTAGCAAGAACAGCAGCTATTGTATCATCTGATGTACCTTGGTCATGTTGTGGATTACCAGATGGTAATTTTTGGACGAGATCACGCATTGCGTATTTACCTATTAATTCTTTATTGCGTTGATCTATTGCTAAATTTCTTAATGCTGTTGCTACAGCACATACAACCCTGTCAACTTCCATACGTAATAATTCAACAAGAATTGGTAGACCTTTTTCTTTTCGTACAGCTGCACGAATTTCTATACTAGGTTGCCAATAACAAGCTGCCAAATTTTGTAATGCACCAGCTGCCGCCTCTAATGTTTCAGGATTTGAACAACTTTGTAATAAAGCTAAATAAGATTGTACAACTTCTGGTTGCCATAAAAGTTCCATTCCTTTTACTGGTTCACCTCTAGCTGCCACACTATTACTATTAGTACCACTTGCAGAACCAGATAAATTTTCTTTAACATCAACTGATTGTGAATCTTTTTTCTTTTTACTGCCACCAAAACAACCCAAATTTTCACCTAAAAATTATCAAATCTTTATTAAAAGTGTAAATATTTCTTTTGTTTATTTACCTTTAGAACTATTTGCTGCTACTCTACTTTGTGTAGGTAATGGATTTTTATCGTAATTGGGATCTTCAACTTCTTGACAACGATAAGATAAATTACGTAATATACATACGCAATTTTCAACGATCTTATTTCCTATATTTGATTTATCTATGGCACAACGTACAACAAACAATAATGCATCAACTAATCCTTCACATTCTCTCAATTTTCTTCTAGCATATTCACCCGCTGAACTAACATTCCTTAATACACCTGATGCATTTCTGAATACAGTTGACCAACATGTTTCACTATGATTACCTTGTGGATCCCAACCAGAATGTGGTATTATAATATAAGTTACAATTGTATTTACGCCATCATCAATAATATTACGTTTTAAATCTTCACAAGAAGACATATTCCATATAACACCAGTTACTAATTCTTTTATTTCAGCTTCATTAGATCGTCTAAGTAAATTTATTAATGCTGGTATACCACCAGCATTTTTAATTGCTCTTTTATTTTCATCATTTTGTCGTCCATATGATAAATTTCTTAATGCACCACATGCATTTCGATAAACTTCAACACTTTCATGACTTAATAATTTAACAAGTGGTGGTATACCACCAAGTGCTCTAGTTTTTTGTTTATTGGGGTCATCCATATAACATAAATGTTGTAAATAGGCCGCAGCATTTGCTTTTATAACATTATTTGGATTATTTAAAAAACCAATAACTTCTGTTAAATTTGGATCACGCCAACGCATACCTCTTGATTCATCATCACCACCTACACTACCAGGCGATGCAACATTATGACCTCTATTATGTGGTATACCCATATTATGACCATGTATTGACATTTTACTCATATGTTTTTGTAATTCTTCATCTTCAAACATACGCATTGAACCACCAACTGGACCATTAAGACCATCTTCATATGGACGTGAATCATATGTAGGACCTTGATGTACTGGTGCTGTACCATATGGTGATGGTGATACATATCCATAAACAACAGTTGGATCATCTTGATAAGGATCTAAACCTATTGGACCACCTGGTGATGGTGTTACTCTAAAATGTTCAGGTAATTCATCATAACCTGAACTTAAATATGATACACCAGGTTGTGAATTTATTAATAAAGGTGATGGTGCACCACTATGTTCACTAGGACTAGGTGGTGTTGGTGGTCGTTCAGCACCAGCTGGATATCCCATATATGATCCATAAGGATTTGGATAATGTTCATAATCTTGATAATGTGGATGTTGATGATATTGTGAATACATATGATGTGTTGGTTGTTCCATATAATCAACGTATTGTGAACGTCCGTGTGTTGGATGAGGATATGATCCTAATGGTACTGGTATATATTCACCACCTTGTGTATCGCCTAATTGTTGCACTTCACGAACAACTTTTGTCACAGTTGTCACTTGCTGTGTTGTTTGTTGTTTATGTGTACGCACTAATGGCTCATCACTATGTACAGACATATGACTTGAATTTGGTGAATGTTCTGTATGTCCATTGCTATGACTATGATAAGTTGTATCATTCACTGAACTAGTTGCATCTGGACCCCTATATTTAAAACAAAACAATTTAATTTTTTTCAAATAAATTAATTAATATTCTATTTAACAAAAATTGAAATTTGTTAATGTTAAATATACACATGCAGCACACACTTACTTATAATGCTGCATTTCGGGGACCTTCTCTTGCAATACTCTCCTAGAAAACAATAAAAAATGAATTTGATGAATGAAGAACATTTTTTTTCTTTTGCATTGAACAATGAGAATACAATAATTCCATCAAAATGAACGACTAAATAAAATAATAACCCGTTTTGTTTTTTTTTTGTTCAATATAAACAAATGCAAATAGGAAAATACTGATCAAATTATTTGAATAAACAGAAGAAACGAGAGAATAAAAATTAATTAGTTTAGAATTGAAATTTTTTTTGAAAAGTTGAAATTAGAAAAGAATAGAAGAAGCTGAATGTGAATGAAGCCACCCCCTACCTTTGCGTAATTTCAGTACGTGTGATGCTATGCTCTTGTCTTTGCTCCACACGTCGATTCACCAAGCTGTTCGTGTGAAAGCAATCAGATTTTAAGATGAGCAAATACCTTTTATTACAATTAATAAGAATACATGCACAATTTACTAACCTTTACTACACAATGTAATTCTCAAATTAAGACTGAATATATTTATTAATTCATTTATTTATTTTTTTAAAGAAAATAAGCTTAATTTAAGAATTTTTTTTTTATATCAAAATTTATAAACTAAACAAATAACAACTGTATATATAATTTAGAATTTTAAAATTATTTTATTTATCTATTATATTTATTTATTTATGAGAGCACAGCGAGATGATTGAACTACTTACAGACAAGAATCCATAAGTTGATTACCAGACATGTTGAAAAGTGTTATTTATTATTTATTCCTGTGGTGACATACATGCAAAACAAATATTAGACATAAGCAACAAAAAATTATAAGATTTTTATTAACGTTATTTATTTATTTCAAAAATGAAAAACACGACGATATATTTGAAATAAATAAAAGTGCAAAAAAAGAAAAAGAAACCCATATAGGATAGAGAAATTATAATTTGCGTGTTAGTAATTTGTTTTGTTTTTTATTGTTGTAAAATTTAAACAATTTCTAAACAATACCTCACGATATTTATTAAAACATCCAATCCATTAGTTGTAGCATCAACAAATCAATCTTCTTTTACCCATTAAGGTGGCATTCTGTAAATAAGATTTTATTAAAATTTATCGAATTATCTCCAATATATTTGATTAATAAAACAAATAAATCACTCAATCATCTAACAAAGTACACCCACCCAATATTATCAACATACAAATAGTAATTTCACAGTTAACTAACAATATGTAATGGTACTAATTTTTTTTTTAAACTTTAATTAAAATTAATGACAAAAATTGTTGAAACAACATAAAATCAAAACAATGAAAATTCTCCTTTAAGTTTAGGATTATGATTATCGTCATCCAATAATATTATAATTAATCTTTTATGTTAATGTGAAATTTCGTGGTGATTACCGCTTTTTTATCATTAAAAATGGAAAATATGCATTTCTCGCAATATTTGTAAATATGAAATGAAAAACGTCATTTAACCCTAAAAGAGTTAAACCTATAAATAATATTCTTAATTACGCTTATCTGATTTAATTAAATTAAAATAATAATTAATTTTTCTTATAGGTTAGCAATATCCGTCAAGTGTCAACTGTCAATGATTTGTTTTTCTTCAATTGTTTTTTTTTTCATAGCTTACTTTATCACAATTATTTTTGATTAAAAAAATTTAAAAAATCCTCGATTTTTGATTGTAATTTCGGTTTAATAAAATATACAAGAATGATTTACCTAAAAAAAAAAAGAGAAAATAAATAAATGTAGGATTTTCCGGAAAAACAACTCAGAAATGAACACTAAAATGGTTGAGAGACATTTAAAGAAATAAAGCATTAGAATTATAGGTTAGATTTTATCAATTTTATAAAATACCTATTTATGTTGGTATTATTTAAAAATATCCATACATTAATATTGAAACAACGCCGATTTTTGTTGAGAACAACATAAAAAAATACAATAAAAATTGATTTACAAATGACACTAATATGTGGTGGGGCGGGGCTAGACTGTTTACATTCCATGATTCGTAATAAAAGCGGCGATCTAAAAGCCGCTATTATA
>JAZBGY010001828.1:0-16409 GCA_037414755.1 Lydus trimaculatus
AACGCTAATAGTCTGTAGCAGGCATTAGTATATTACATAGGAAATGAATATTATTCAGTTATTGAATTATTGTATCAAAAATATTGATAATATTGATGTAAAATAAGACCTTTTCCTGAAAAACAACAGTTCAAAAATAATAAACAGTTTAGCAATAGCCAAGTCTTTGTATTATGTGATCAAAAAGTAATTTTAATCAAAAGCAAATCCCGTTCCTTGGAAGGCCCGTAGTCTAAAAGGACAAATATCTTCTGATATAACAAATAAATCCGAGTGGTTCTTTATTTTAATTGAAATATTGTCTTTCTTAATTTTAGATTTTCCCCCGAATCGAATATAGATAAATTATTTTGTTCGAATCGGTTCATACGAAACTTGGCATGAATCGATTTAAATCGATAAAATAAATCATTAGGCGCACCTCTACCACACAGCATACTACTCATTTGGAGTTTTGGAAATTTTATAGGGCATTTATTATTTTCTATTGGCCTCTATTGCTTTTCAATGCTTTCCCGGTATAACGTTTTTTGGCTAAAATAATCGATGTTTCATTCCGTCTGCCTTCGAGTAATCAGCAATGAAATTGTCTGCCTTTCCTATTTCTATGTGTTTTATGGTTAATACAATAATTAGACTTGAAGGCAGACACGATGAAATGACTTTATCAATATATATTTTTATACAAGTCTGCAATATTGTAATTTTCTAATGCAGTACTATCTAAGTGGCAGAAGTAACTTTTCTTGCTCTTTATAAAGTAATTTGAACAATTTATGCAATCTGCCTGGCGATGAAATGATTTTTTTTTATATATATCATAATAGTCACAAAAAAAATTAATTATTGTTAAACGCAGCAGGCAAAACGCCTGCCACTTGCATTTCCTTGCTTTTGGGTTAGGACTATTTTATTAAAACAAGAGGCAGACGCGATGATATTGTTTACGATACTTATTTTTTTTTACATCTTCCATAAGCTCTCATTTGATAACGCAGCAATTAATGAGTGGCAGAAATTGCTCATATTGTTTACTTTACTCAGTTCTTTACTTTTATCAACGTCTGCCAAACGATTAAATCATTTAAAAATTACTGCCACCAGCTCCCTAACTATTACATCACACTGCCTAGGTGGGTGAGTCTATGCATTTTCATAGTATGTATTCGGAGGTCTCATTGTCCGATCCACACAATTTATAGTAGACCAAATACTATAAGGCTATATGGCACCAATAAAAGTAGCTGACCACAATTTAACATCTCTTTTGTGACATCTGCAGGTAGGCCCATTCCCTGTAATAAATCATGTTTCGAATAGTTGGGTCTTGTGAATTCCAGGTCCGGCTTCAAACTGGGTGGGTTAATAAATAAGATTTTTAGATAGGAACGTTTGTTCCGTCTGCACTTCATGTTTCGATAGATTTGTTTAAATCCCACCCTGGTCAAAGAAATGACGGTAGAGCGGCACGGGCCCGCCAGATGGTTTACAACCAGGAGATATTTTCTATTATAGTCAAGTTAACTTTTACACAATAGGATAATTTCATTGGTGCCATATATCCTTATAGTATTTGGGTTACTATACATCTCTCACTGTCTGCCCACTTTTTTGAGATGGTATCTCAGTGGGCAGTTCCAGGTAAGAGCCTCGTTACCGGTCTTAGTTCGTTCCTATTTAAGTCGAGAAGCTTCCTCACATTCTGAGGCAAATTGTCAATAAAGTTTTTTGCCTGTTGCATTCCTGGACATTGTCTCCAGAGGAGCATTTTTGTGTTCCATTCCCACGCATAGATTTCCTGCCTTCTGTGGTTCTTGGCTAGCCCACAAAATGGCTGCGGTTCTATGAGTGTAGTCGTTGCATCTGTTTTCGCAAGGTCATCGGCTATTTCGTTACCGGAAAATCCTTAATGCCCTGGCACCCATGCAAGGGCAAGTTTGTTGCCCCCTTAGCCAGTTGTTTCAGAGATTTTGACTCAAAACTGTAGGCTTTTAGAGTTTTCAACACTGCCTGGCTGTCTGTCAAAAGGTATATTTGAGGTTTCTTCATAAATACTCTCTAGCACACATTTCAATTGCAACAGTTTCGGCTTGCATTATAGTTGGCGACTTCCCTAAGGCTATGGATGCCCTATAGTTGGATCCATATATTCCTATACCAGTCTCATTGTTCATTTTAGATTCATCCATATACTAAATAGAGGACTTGCAATTTAGTCTGTTCATCTAGGTTCTTGCACCATTGACAGTCTTCCATGGCCACAACCACATTAAAAGTGACTTCGAAGTCAAATTGTCTGGGCATGATGTCCGATGGTTTGACCAGAAATTCTGTGGTTTGGAGTTTGCAGTCTAGGACAGCGATGATTCCTTCCTTCCTTCCACACTTGATCGGTGCCTTAGACGGATAATGAAATGGCAGGTTAATCCGAGGATAAATAACTGACTTTTAACTACAGTTTAAGTGTAGCCGATTAACAGAGAGTCTACTGTATACACTTATAATCACTTATTTCGCTTTTTGCTATCAATCGGTATAAAAGTGATCACATTAAACGGCAATTATTGTATTTAATTTACAAACCTGTGTATTTAAATGTGTTGATGTAATTAAAGAGTGTGCAATGATCGTTTGAATCGATTGTAAAATTTTTAAACGTAACGGATCTGAACTGATCATTTGTAAATCACGAAATAATTGTATTAAAAAATGTGGTCTTGTTTCATTTGCTGAAATCAATGTTACTACTTCTTTATAAACATTCTCACGTAATTCTTCAAATAATTTCGACCTATAATAACGATTTATATTTATATCTATATTTATTTTTTAAACAAAATATTTTTAAAAAACCAGAAAACTACACTTACTTTGGATGATAAGTTTCATCATTTTGTTGTTCTTCATGCCATTCATTACGTCTTCTAGTCGTTTCTGGTATACAATCTTTAAAGATTTGCTCTTCAGAT
Organism: Lydus trimaculatus; assembly: GCA_037414755.1. NCBI lineage: Eukaryota > Metazoa > Arthropoda > Insecta > Coleoptera > Meloidae > Lydus > Lydus trimaculatus. The sequence goes on from JAZBGY010001828.1 coordinate 2,970, forward strand.
AAATTTGAATTATTCGAACTTGCTTCATTATAACCAAAAGCATTATTTATAAACATTTGATAATTATTATCATTTTCTATATTATTACTATTACTATGATTATTATTATTAATATTATTATTATTATTATTACAACTATTACTAATACTATTATTGCTACGTTGATTTGTTTCAATTTTTGTTAAATTATGATTCACATTCAATACATCTGGTTGTAATGGTGTTACATTTAAACGATTTTCATTATTATGTCGTGATATTGATTGTGAACGACGTTGTGGTGTTGTTTCATGTGATGAATTCATTGATGTTTGTTCAGAATTAGATTTTGTTGTTGTTGTGGTTGTTGCAGATGACATTAAATGAAATGGATTCGTACGTTCTAAATTTGAACTAGTTGTAGTTGATTGTAGACCACCATCATTACTTTTTGTTGATAATAAATTTTGACGTGAATAACTAAAAATTTCCAACCCCCCCGTCACAAATAAATCACAATTTTTATTTTTTTTTTTAATAAAATTTCAATTATTACCTAATTAGATAAATTAATGTAGAATTTTTCGATTTTCATTTTTTAATATAAAATCAAAAACAAATAAGGGGATTAATTAAAAAGGAAAAGGAGGGTGTGGATGTTTTTTTTATTTTTTATTTAAATAAAGGGTGGGGGAATATTAAAAACAATAAAATTAGTAATTTTTACCTGCGGAAATTGTCCCAATAATTGTTAGCTCTATTGCCAGGCGCTACTTGATTATTTAGAGCTTGTCCATTCCATAATGGATGATTGATATTAGCAGTTTGTTGTAAAATACTATTGTTAATTGTTGTTGGATCATTTAAATTTTGTAATGTATTTAAATTAGAATTATTTAAACAAGGATCTAGCAATCTAGCATTATTATGATTATAATTAGGATCAATATTAGCAAGATTAGGTGGTAAATTATATTGATTTAAATTTGGCATTGAACATGCACTAGAAACTTGATTTGTTTTTTGTTGATTTGTTGGACGATTTAAACGTATCCCATTATTATTCATATTATTATTAATATTATTATTATTATTATTATTACTACTATTTTGTGATGGTTGTTGTAATGGTGATGTTAAATGGCTTGTATTATCAAATGATGGATTCTCAAGACGTTCTTGTAACTACAACAAACACAAATTAATCTTTCAAATTCTCTAAAATTAAAAAAAAAATCTACTTGATTAACAATTAATCGGAGTGCTGCCAATTCACGTTGTTGTAACCACAACATCTGACAACATTGATTTAAAGTATTCATCATAAAAGCTTGAGTTTGTAATGTATTTGTAGCTAACCATCCTTGATAATTATTAGGATCTTGATTTGTATTATTATTACTATTATTATTATTATTAAGATTTGGATACCATTGACATTCATTTAATGGATTTACAACATTTAAAACATTCATAGATTGTTGTGGATTTGGTGATGTAAATCGTCTCGGTTCTGAATATAATGGTGATGGTGTTAAATTATTTCTTAATTGTTGTACATTCGAATTTTGTGGATTATTTAATGATTGTTGTTGTTGTTGTTGTTGTTGTTGGTCTAACATTGAATCACAAACACTCCGTATTAATTCTAATTGTTTTTGTACTTGTGTTTTATTCATTTGTTCACTATTTGTACGATTCCTACAATTTCTATTTGATATTCTACTATTAACACGTTGATCATCTTGTATATGAATCGAACTATGTTCACTACGATTATCTGATTTTAATTGTGAATAATTCATTAATGGTAATGTAAAATTTTGATTTTGTTCTGTATATTCATTTACATCTTCAGGACATTCATCACTAAAATAATAATTGAAAAAAAAAAAAGAAAAATGAAATTAATAATAATAATAACCTATGTATATAATTATATAAATTTGAAAGTGTGTTTTCTCAATGAACATGAACTATGCCCTCAAGTGTGTTAGATCATATTGTTCGCCTTGACAGGAAGAAAGTTTTAACGTCTTAAATTGTTTATTTATTTTTTCTTTTAATTAAAGCTAATTGCTATCAAGTTGAATTGGTGACAGTTTTGTACCATTTTAACAAACTTGCGATTAACTATAAATCGATTTCTAGAAATTGTAGAATTGCATTCTTCATTTGTCAAAGACGCATTAGTCATTGGATTTGCACTCCCTTTTGTTATTTCATAGAAACTATTGAAGTATATGAGATGGTCATAATCGAGTACTTGATGCATGTCAAGAAAAGTCAGTCATATACAAGTTGAAACAGTTCATCTAGGAACATATAGTCTAAGAGCCAGCAGCGGTGTCATTCAAGTCATTTTATAACGCAGGGTTTTAGACGGAGGACTTATATAATTATTGAATCGTGTATAGATAAGGTTTTAGCACCTGAACCTCGAAGGTACATACCTCTCATCTGACAGGTAACCGTAATAGTACCATGTCTGGAATTTTTATTGAAGCAAGTGTACCATGTGTAGATAACACTTGCAAAAATCCAGTTCACAATTCCACTGCTAACACCCTTAAAAATATTATTAAAATGTACGATTTTCATTCAAAACATTAGATTCAATCGAGGGGTGCGGAGTGAGAGGCAGTTTTAGTAGAAACAGTCAAAGGTTCGGCAACGCTGCGTTCTTCCCAGCATATGTAGAGTAGAGAAAGTAAGCTGTACTTGTCTTTTTCTATTATATGAGAGAGAAAAGTTAGTTCTTCCCAGCGTTGCCGAATCTTCGACTATTTCTACTATACCTACCTCTCACTCCGCGACCGGCTGTTGAAGCCAACGTTTTGGATGAAAATCGAACATTTTAATATTTTTTTTAAGAATGTTAGCAATAGAATTGGGATCTAGATTTTTGCAAGTGTGATCTACACATGGTACACTTGCTTCAATAAAAATTCCAGACGTGTTACTATTACGCTTACCTATTTACCTTACCTGTCAGGTGAGAGGTATGTACCTTCGAGGTTCAGGTACTAAAACCTTATTTATAGACGATTCAATAATTATATAGGTCCTCCGTCTAAAACCCTGCGTTATAAAATGACTTAAATGAAACCGTTGCTGGCTCTCCTACTAATAGGAAAAAAACTACAAGAACCGTGACAGTCTTATAGCCTTCGTTTGGGTTGAGAAGAGATGGCTGGTAGAATCTTTGTAAAATTATCCACCCACAAAACTGTCCTAGATGTTCCTAGATGAAATGTCTCAACCTGTATGTACTCACGGGGCATTTTCACAGCTACTTTAATAGCCGTTTTGACTTTACAAAGAAATTATCACAATGAAAAACATACGAATCATGTAATCATCTCAAATGAAAATTAGACAACCTCAACATACATACAGGCTGAAACATTTGATTTAGGAACATAGGACAGTTTTCAGGATGGGTAATTTAATAAAGATTTTACCAGCCATCTCTTTCCAACTCAGACTGTCCCGATTTTTGTAGTTACTCCTATGTTCCTAGATGAACTGTCTCACCCTGTATACTTTCAAATATTGTGAAAAAACGAAATCGTAAATGAAAATCAGTAATTGATAAAAATTACAGCTAACCAGAAACGAATCGCAATTCTATACATAGAACAAAATTAAACAGGGGCGGAAGTACACAGTAACAGAATTATACGGGAAGGAAGTTGCACATGGATAAAGATGCACAAAAACAAATTAAATAAAGTAGTGAGCAAGGTTCTTTGGAATATGAGCCTGGCCTCCGAGGAGGACTGCGGTCCAGGAAAGCGATGCAAAGTACGAAAACAAATTTCCGGGTTTAACAAGGCGGCGGCGAGGGGATCAATCCTCATACCCTTGAATTTGTGTAATTTCGTCCCTATTTGATTCTGTCCCTGTGTAATCTTTCACTCAGCTTAAAAGTAGATTTCATCATTAATTCAGAAATATATGACTCAACTTTCGATCATGTACTGTACGACATTATAGTAAAACATATAGTGCAGAGTTAACGTGGATATTTGACCCTTAAATCACCTGGTATAAGAAATCAAAACGATTGAAAATAGTTCAATCTGCGAATCTATGAGTACATGCTGTGATAAAGCATGTTTTTCATAAATACTGTTCAACTATTTGGATGCCATGTTCTTCTGCTTAAATCAAGTCGAAAATGTTAGGCCCGTTTCTAGTTAAATTTGAATAACACAGTCTCGCTATGCGATAACAGTAAAGACATTTGTTGAAAAAATCTTGTGTCGTGTAACTAATTTGACTCAACCAACCGAAAAACTGGTACTTTTACGCATTAGGTATTGAACGTGAGAAGGGCATAGCACTCAAACCATTAATGTAAACTCTACCAGGTAGGGTCGTATATTAAAGTTAATAAAAAATATTAAAGAAAACCAAATAAACCTCGAATATCTATCGCTGTTATCAAAACGATTGTGTTCGCCTCCAGTTGATGGCCATCCTTGTACAGAATCATAAAATGTATTGCTTGAACAACTAAATTCGGATTTATTATCAACACCAACATCATGATTTAAATTTGAAGTACCAGCTGGGAATTAATTAAATAATTAAATAAATTATTAAAATAGAAAAAAAAAAAAACCAACAACCTTTATGTTTGCCCATTATTTCCTCTAATTCACGTTTTCTTGCTTCTAATTCAGCTTTAACTGATAATTTATTTTTATTAGGTATTCTTGGTTTTGCACCACTACATTGTTGTTGTTGTTGTTGTTGCCTATCATTAGATGGTGCAGTTTTATTAATTTGTTTCGTACGATTTTCTCTATTCTGTTCAGATCTCATTACATTACTATCATTTTGTTGTATTAATTGGGTTTTTTGTAGAAAATTTTCAGCTTTTGTACAAATACCACATGCTAAATCTTGTTCTTCTTGTGTTGCATTTGTATTTTGCATTATAGTTTCAGTTGTTTTAACAATTTCCAACATATCTTTTAATTTTGTTAATTGATCTTTCATTGTTACGATTTTCTTGACTTGGGTTGCTTTATTTAAAAGAAAAAAAAATTTTAGAAAACAAATATTTGTATACTTAATAACATGGAAATTGAAACACGTTCAACTATTAAAAGATAGCAATTGATTAAAATTTCATTCATATCACTCAAGTGATAATGGCTTATCTGACAGTTCTTTCAGTTTCTTTTAACAATTTTACCAGCACGCCCGGTACAAGCGGTTGTGCACCACATAAGGGCGCCGATTAGACAGGGGCGACAAATCAAAATTAAGTACAGATTTTACTGTTATTAGTACTTTCATGTAGTATGAGTTTTACAAAAAGTGATTATTGTGGTACCTTTATAATAAGGATTTTATTTTGAGGTAAGATCAGCCAATAAGGGAGCGCTGAAAATCTGTGTGCACAAGGGCGCCTTACTTACCAGCGCCGGTCCTGTTTACCAGGGTTTATGTTTTGCGAGATTTTGTTCTTTTCTTTATTGTTTTGGCTTTTGATTGTTTGTTTTATTGTGTCATCATCAGATCAATTGCTGATTAATGGAAAGTTAACAAAGGTCGTCCTGTAACCTTTCGAACGGTTTACCGCAGAATCAGAGATTTCGGCTTGCAATCTGCTGAGAGGGGAAATCGCTCGTTTTCGTACCTGCCCTTGAGGAGGCTGCGGTTTGCATAATTGCCAATAGTGTTCAACTTTCAACCATTGTTTAGAATGACATTCAGTAGCGTCGAGAATAGATTTTAAATTTATTTATAAATACGAAATTAAAACAATTTATTATCAATTGAAAATATCATACAATAATTAATTAATTCACATCTATTATTGTATGATACTTTCAATTAATAATAAATTGTTTTAATTTCGTATTTGTTTGTATATAAATTTTAAATATTTTATTGACGCCACTGATTGTTTTTTTAGCCCCGCCCATATTTAAGATTTCAATACTATTGGCAATTATCGAAAATTCGTCACGGGAAGCGATATCCCCCCCACAGCACATTAGGATCAATGTGATCTCTCACATCTCAACAACACTGACAGCAGCGTTGAGAGTGGTGTAGGTCAGGGGTCGGACACTCAATGCTTTAGTATAGGAGATAAATTTGACTTGAAATTTGGCGTTTCGAGGCCTTTTTCGTTACCAACCTAACAGTTATACTCTAGTTTTATGTTACGTTAAACGCTGTAAAAATGGCAATATGAGATGAAAATAAGGTTTTCTATTATCAAATAGCAGATATTATAATGGAACCACTATCTTTAACCACTGTCTGTAATTTATTCGGTTATATTTATCAATATTTATATTTAAAATCTGTTATGTTGGTAATAGAAAAGGCCTCAAAACTTTGACAAAAAAAGGTATGGTGGGGGTAAAGAGTGTCCGACGTCTGGTGTAGGTTACGGCTATACTGGAACCTAGAGTGACATAGGGTGGTGTTCAGTGATGAATCCCGGCTCTGGTTGGGAATACATGATGGACATATGAGGATCAGACATAATGTTGAATTCTTTGTTGCGAAGCCTGTGTACCAAACTGCGGGGATTATGGTATGGGGTGCTATAATTTATAAAAGTAGGTCTTGTTTGGTGTTCCTCTAACGCAATAGGACCGCCCCGTGATATGTGGATGAGGTGGTAGAACCCCATATTCGTCCATTTCTTGGGCAGTTGGAAGACCCACTTTTCCAGCAGGATAATGCCAATTCTCATATTTCAAGACGTTCTATGAACCGATTTGCAGAGGGTAATGTCAATCTCTTGCAATGGCCACCCCAATCACCCGATCTTTCGCCCATCGAGGATATTTGGAACATTATGGCGAGAAGAGTAAGGAACTTGCTGCAGTCTCCACAGACACTACAAGATCTACAGCGCGAATCACAAGTTGCTTGGGACACAATACCTCAAGAGGAAATCGACCATCTGATAGAAACCAATTGGGGGGAGACCAACCCATTATTAATAAAAATGATGGTTATATTTTCTTCTTTTTCTTCAAAATTTCAAGCAATTGCTACCCTTTAATAGTTAAATATTCCTGACAACTTCCTACCCTCTTTGTTGGTGTTGCAATTCTCATGTTATTGAATATATTTGAAAAAATAAAATAATAAGATATATTTACCAACATCCTCAACATCATCACCTTCTTCCAAATTTTGTAATTCAGTGACTAATTGATCAACTTGCATTTTACGATTTTGTAATTCAGATAATTTATTTTGTAATTCAGCATGTTGTGCACGTAATTCTTGATCACGATTATCTAATACTTGTATTAATTCATTACGATCTTCATTAACATTATGTAATGCAATAATTTGATTGTGTAATGTATTCACTTCTGATATTAATTTATCTTGAAGATTTGTTGTTGTTGCTGATGATGATGATGATGATGGTAGTGGTGGTGGTGTATTTGCTGTTACATTCAGTCTTTTTGTCCTCTCTTCTAATTCACGTATAGCTGCATCAACTACAGCAAAATTCTTATTATCCCGTTGATTTGATGTTGATGATGATTGAATATATTGCGACATTGATAATTTCTCTTGAATTTGTCGTGCATCACGTAATTTATTTTCAGCTTTCTGTTGAAGATTCAATAAACTCATCTGTTGTTCACGTAAAATCTCCAAATCACGATTACTATCAATTTCATTACGATCTGTTGTGAATTCAGATTCTGAATATCCATCAAGACCATTCTCTAAAACCTAAATCAAACAAATAATTAACATAAAATTATCCATAAATGTATGTACAAAACAGTATTATTACACTCTTTACAATTAAATATGTTAAAATTAGTATAAATGTGTAAAAAACAATTCAAATTTAGTCAATGTTGGCAATACACAAAAGTCGATAATTCACCTGAACATTTTTGGCTATAATTTCATTAGTTTTTGCTGATGTCTCATCCATTGATTCTAAGATATCGACCAATTTACGTTCACTATCTTTCAGATCTTTCACCATTTGTTCCATACTCTCAAGTTCATCTACAGTCTAATGGTTTTTTACAAAAATTTACAACAAATACTACTACTACTATTGCAAATAATAATAATAATAATAATAATAAAGACCAACCTGCTGTTGTTCATCTGAATTCTTCATATTCGACATTAGAGATGTTGTAATTTGTAGATATTCACGTATTTGACTCAATTTATCTTCAATATGTTTCTTATCAGGATATTTCGTGATATTATCACATTTTGGTACAGTTCCAGATGAGTTGCGTCTTGATGTCGAAGAACTTGGTGTTACTGAACCTAAAATTTGTTTTTAATTGTTGATTTATTTGTTTAAATTGATTGTAAAATTACCATTAATTGATTGCGTTGATAAATTCTGTTCATCAAAACTCGTATTCATTGTAGTTAGATTTTGGCAAGGAGGTCTTTTTAAAATTCTCAACAAATCGGATATATTCGCACCAGGATGGAAATCTGATGATGACTGTGAAAATTGGAAATAAATTGTTAGTTGTTTTTAACAATAGTACTGAAATTTCTAGTCGGTTGTAGTGGTTATTTTTAATTTCTAATTATTTTTAGAACAAACATTGGAATACTTGCCATATTATTATAACTTCGTCGGCTATCATGTTCATCATTTGGATACGACGACCTATTATTTCGGCATTTAATTTTTGGAACTGTTCCCGTACTCGGTTGTTTATTCATTTTACGATTATTATCCGACATTTTTCAAATTTGTAATGCTACCATTTTCTAATTTCTTCAAATAAAAATTGTAAATTTTTTTTTGCTTTTCAATGACTTCACAGACCATAGAGGCAAATCACCTTTATGACCCCCTCTCTTATAATAAAATTATTTTTTTATAAATATTTGAATGAACAGAAATCAAATTTAGCACATTTATTTATAAATAAATAAATACTTTTATCAATATTTATTTATTTATTTTATACGCATCGGATTTCTTATCAATCATTCCATTTTGTAAAAATTTGATATTTGACAGATTGACAGAAATTGGCAACATTGCCACATTTACGTCACATTTAAAAATCAGTAGAACCACAGAACAAAAAGAATTCGGTTTGAATTAGTAACTAATAATAATAACTGAATCTAATTTTAAACTATTTAGTTTTTCAAATCTAATTTATTATAGATTAGTTTGTTCTTGTGTAATTAATAACTTTATTAACTTTACATTTTATTTGGAATCTATCAGTATGAAATTTAAATTTCCCGCTTATCAAAACTTTTATCTTGGTTTCAAACCCGCTATTGCATGCCCAATAGCGTCCTCTGAATTCCTAACCACATGAACTTTAGCATAGTCTATATATAGATAGAGGGTCTATATGAATTTTTCTACACAAACTGCATGCCATATTTTAGCTCTTTGTTGTTAATCTTCTAAAAGCACCTTTTTGAGTTAGAACTTGAAACTTATTTTCAGAATTTATAATTTACGTTTTATCGGTTATGTTTAATAATTTGTTCTATATCAACAACTGTAATTTGTATTTGAGCTTCAATGTTTATTATTTGTTAAATACAAGAGATCTGCCTACCGGCCATTAGTACACAAACCCATTTGCCTAAACTTTCCCCAATTTTCCCATGATACCTCCATAAAACGTCGGAAAATAAAGTCGGTCAGCCATTTTAGAATTGTACACTCATTGTCAGGTAGGACGATTCACCTTTGTCAACTTGTCGTTGATTGGCTGATAGTTTGATAAACCTGTAGGATAAATTTCTTAGTATGCATTTAATAAAATTCAATTAATTATAGATACAGGTATAACGTATAAAGTGAGGAAAATACCCATAAATCTATTATTTACAGGGCCGCCAAGAGCGAGACTGGGGCCCGGTACAATACTTCCACGGGCTTCAAAAAATGAGGTTTCATTATAATTACAACGACGTTGGGAGCCATTCTGGGCCCTGATAATTCATACCGACTGTACCCCTCTCTCGTCGGACCTAATTATACACCCTGTTTGGCTTAACTAGCCAAGGTGACTGAAATCCCCATTTGTAGAAATTGACATTCATTACTCCTGTTTAGAATCAAGCTACTGCCTTTCTGACTGCGTTAACGTACTACTGCATGTGTCACCGTATACGTTCTTGAAACTTTCATTTCTATCCTTTTTCTATAAATGGGGATTTCAGTCACCTGGGCTAGTCAAGCCAAACAGGGTGTATAGACACTTGTCTTGTTATAAGTAGATATACGATTACACTATCAAGTTTTGCTTGTTCAAGTTGGTTTGTACCAAGTAAAACTTGGTAATGTAAACACACTTAAAAACGACTTGTAACAAATTGGATAATTTGTAAAGTTTTTGGACAATACTGACTGCTCAAGTTAAATGAATTCTGGGATAACTTGTCAATGAATTGATGAGTTACTTCATTGTTTTCGTAAGTACGAGAAGCAATTTTTTGAACCAAGAACTTGAGCAATAACTCGTGGTACACGTACGGGTACGATTACACTATCAAGTCTTACTTGTTCAAGTTAAATTGTTGTCAATGAGTGCGAGTAGGATACAAACAATTGTTTGTGTCCTTCTTGCACTCATTGACAACAATTTAACTTGAACAAGTAAGACTTGATAGTGTAATCGTACTCTACTACTTGCATAATGCTTGTCCAAATTCTTGCCCAAAGAAACAACCTCTTCCTCAATAAGTTTAGAATTGGTTTATATATACGACGAGTTCTTGTTCAATGTCTTGGTTTAAGAAATTGACAAGTTATTCAAGTTATTCAATATATGTTTGAGTTTAGAGGTAATTGCGGACTGCCTATTTAGTACGGACATTTTGTCGAGGCGAGAGTATACGCAGGTGGGTTTGTATAGCAGGGAGTAGACAAGTCCCTTTACCTGCAATTAACAAAAAACAAACATTGAAGCTATCTAGTTAGTTCTAAATCAAACAGGTGCTTTGAAGAGGTTATTTATAGTGGGATTACTTCTTTGGGATATTTTCTAATATTTAGGAGATAGTCCACGGGCGCTAACAAGTCTAGCACATATCTAAAACTTTCGCTTTGGATGAGCATAAAGACAAAAAAAGTACATAGTTATAACACAGAAAAGCTTTATTCACAAAAAAATATTCGAATATTTGTGTTTATTTAATAAGAAGCATATTTTAGGTAAGTTTAGTAAACAGGACTGATTTCGATTTAATGGTATTGTAGACGGTGGTAACCCTCTGGGAGTATTTCCTGTTTTTCTATACCTGTAACAAAAGAAAATGTTCTAAAGTAGGTACCTATTTAGAATATCTAGATTTTATTATAATCAAATTTTACAAAATCACACCCACACTTTGTGTAACTTTAACACAAACACCATGAATTTTTACATAACCAGGTAAACACGGTGCACGAACTACGTTATATTCTCTATTATTTATCCCAACACCTATAATCAAATTTTTTAAAGTTAAAAACAATAACAATAATAAACATTTAGAATAGAATAAATGAAAAATTGACTTCATTTTCAGGTAACGATACGAATATTTGGGTGAGAGATTGTTCAAAAAAAGGTGTAAATATGGGCAAATCAACCTTCTAAATCAAATAAATGTAACTAATGGAAACGATTTCCAAAATTACTTTAAAATGAGTGACGATTCCTTTAATAACAGATTATGAAATCAATTACGCTATTAAAAATAAAAAGTGACACACATTATGAGACCCTCAATTTCTGCAAACAAAAGACTGGCAGTTACTTTGCGATTTTTAGCCATTGGACGACTATTCGAGGTTTTAAAATTTCTGCTGTAATTTCTAATTAGTAATTTCCATTTTACTGTTTTCTAAATAATTTGGTTGCTTCATGATCTGATTAACCTAAACGATGTTTATCATGTGTTGCTTGCAAGGTACTGAAATACTGAAGAAATGTCTCTAAACCATCAGTATTACTGTCAGTATTCCCACCATTTTCAATACTGAAGCCTGGAATTATGGAATTTCCTTTGCAAATCACACATAAATCAAAGTAAGACCAGTGTAACTTTGAGAACATGTTACAACACAAAATGCTCAAAAACTGTCTTAGACAAACCCGTAAACCACTTTTTTTTTATGTTTAACAAGCTTTCCTAATGACTTTGAAAAATTTAACAATATTTTTTATACAAAGCTTTTGCTAACATTGTTTAGTTGAATCGAATACACTAATGATGTATAATTATTTTAGAAAATTCTTACCAATGATAAAGTATCTAAATGGATCCACACATCGACCATCATGGGTCATTATTTTACCAGGAGGACATCTTTTAGGTGCGTCAACTATTTTAAATACCTCAACTTTAGCACAAGCATGGTAGATTAATGCGAACAATAGAAGAACAGTGAAGACTTTCATCTTTTGTAAGTTATTGATGAAATCGGTACCAAGAATGAATTGTTATTTGGAAATTATTGGGTTTAAATACCATTTTTTTCTTGACGTGTAACAATTCTAATTACAAACATTATTATCATAAAATTTTAGAACAATTGGCTAATTAAACAATTAGATTAAATAATTAACGATTATTATTAATTATTATTAGTGAAATTTGTTTATAAACATTCTCAAATTACAAAAGAACTCATAATATCTGCTACATTAATAATTAACAATATTGATAAAACTTTGTTTAAGATTATATTGATAATAGTAATTTTTTCAACTGTTATCGAATTTTTGTTGTTGTTGTTATTGTTGATAATGGTTGATATTGGTACAGAAAAAGTCTGATAAATTTGGTAGTATGAAGTATAAATTTGAATTAAAGTACAAATGTAGCAGAAAATTCTAAAAATTTATGTCTCAATGAATGCTAAATTTAGAATACATTTATAATTTTCTAATAGGTCTACGGTTACTATAATTGGTCTTAGTAGTTATATGATGCCAACCCTAAGCCATTTTTGAATTTTGGTGGATGCGCCGGGGTACTCTTTCCCTGCAAAGTGGATTAAGATTGTGCAAAAGTGCCCGGCGCATCCACCAAAATTCAAAAGTGGCTTACATAAGACAATCGAGATTCAAATAATCAACCTATTGTTATTATAATTTTTGTAGTCGCATAATTTGCCTACCTGTAAAAGTTGAGGTTCTTTAAAAGTATTTTTATAATAAACAAAAAACCGTAATTTTAACACAAAAAATTTATTTTTTAGTATGTACAAATAATTTATCGATACAAATCTAAATAAAATAAAAGGGTAAAGTATCGCAACACGTTTTATTTCATCCTGTATAGAAATTATGATTAAATGCAAATGTTACTTTATTGCTCTGGGCGCTCAAACGGTGCACGACCGAAGTACGTTAAACAGCGCTCAGAGTACTCAAATGGCGATTTGAGCTATAAAGAAACATAAGCAATTTTAATGCAATACAGTTAGTACTGTACTAACAA
>JAZBGY010001829.1:0-16401 GCA_037414755.1 Lydus trimaculatus
AAAATCACCAATATTTATCACTGGTATATATGGGGTTGTTGTTTCTTCATTAATTATTTGATGCCAATTGGTACTTGGTGTAGTACCAGAAGGATAACGGTGATTATAATCCGAATTTGGTACAAATCCAGAATTTGGATAATTTGGAACTGGATTTTGACGTTGATCATAATGAGGATATCGATGATTTGATGGTGGTCGATTAATAGTACCTTGATTAGGATAGTGAGGATTTTGATTGTATGGTGATTGGTCTATATTTTGATCTACTGGATCTACAGGTAGAGGATATTTTGGCATATTTGGATAATTAGGGAAATAATTCGTATTTCCCGTATAATTAACAGTAGGATAGTACTGAGGTCTTGAATTCGGATAACCAGATTGGTGGAGATTTTGATCAACTGGATATAATGGTGCAGGATATCTAGCACCATTGGTATGATTCAAAATAGGATAATATACAGGTACCATGATGGATTGGTTTGAATAGATTGGATAGTTCGAAGTACCTGTTGGATTAAAGCTTGGATACCCTCCAGATGGATATCTAGAGTACCATGTTTGATTATACTGATTCTGGTATGATGGATACACAGGTTTGAAGCCATAATTATGACCTTGGCGGTTCGCTTCGTGATTATCTTGAGTAGTACCATCAGTACCTTGGTTGTATATGTTGGTACCTCCATTATAATAATGATGTGGTCTTGTTGTATTAACACCCCACTGTTGGTTCCAATGTGTACCTGAATAATTTGGTACTACGGTACTACTTTCATCAGTATTCCATCTCCAATTTCGTATTGTCGTAATTTCACCACCATCATTATCACAATTAACATGTTCCGGAAAATCACAAACACTCAATAATGGATTGAATAGAGTACCAATACCACAATCTTGAATATAAGTGATACCATTGGCACAATTCAAAAATTTCGAACAATCTGTTGGATGTTTATGGATACCAACAGCACCATCTGGACATTTGACTGTTTCATGACCATGTCGTGTGTTATTCTTAGCACCAATAGTTTGGGTATTAGTACTACTACTACCACCGCATTTGGTACTATAGTAGGGATTTTGATTGTGATCGTTTTCTTCATCACATGGTCGGCGGTATTGTTGTGATTTCGTTTCAATTTCATGGAATTCATTGATTTGACACCAATCTTCATCGCATTTCTTACGATTTTGACCGTTGAAACAATGCGCTTTATGTTCAAAATCACAAATATTCTTATCAATATCGAATAATGTACCGGGTGGACAATCTAAACTATATTGTTGACCATTAACACAATTAATAAATTTTCTACAATCCGTATAATTTGGTATAATACCATTAAAACCATCTGGACAATCGATTTGTTTCACATAACGTCCGGATCTTTGATAATCATTTAGAATGTTCTGTCTAGGTCCTGTAATACATTCAACTTTTTCCGCAAAATCACATTCTAATGTTTTCGGATTGAATAATGTACCAGGTGCACAATTCTGTACATAACCTCTACCTTTCCAACAATTTAAAAATTGATTACATGATAATTCGTAAATGAATTGACCAGTTGCACCAGTTGGACATTTCGTATAAATTTGGATTTTTGGTGTTTCTTTCTTTTTACGTTGGAAAATTATTGTTTTTGTTGGATTTTGATTTTGATTCACTAATCGCTGGGTTTGATGGCGCTGTTGTTGTTGTTGCGGTGCTAGTGGTCGTACACCATAAGAATGTGCGTTATAAATCGGATATCTACCAGTAGAAGACTGATCTTCATCATCATCATTATCGGTTGTATTGATATGAGGATTATGATAACGTACACGACTGTAATTATGGTGGAATTGTAGGTTTTGATTGTTCGATTTAACAGCAAAACTATTCGAATGTCGCTCTTCCGGTTCAATTATCTTATTTGAATGAAAAGCAATAAAATTAAACTTAAATTTTAGCTGTAATAGATTAGAAAGTGATTACCTGTAATGATAATGGAATTAATGCAAAATAAATTGCAAAAACTATTAACATTTTTCTGTTGTTTTCTGCTACATTAAGTCGTACACTAATAATCGACTAAATTAAATTAAATAATGTTTGCTTATAATCTTATCAATGGAAAGGGTCAAGAAATAATTGCCCTCTCTATACATATTTTCAAAAGATTATTAATGAATAACACGTTGAATTCTTAGAATAGTTTTATTAAATAGAAATTGTTGATTACTTATGAAAAATACAAAGAATATTTGGTACAAAATGCTATTCTAAAAACTCGCCTTATCTCTCCATCATCTACAAGAATTGTTATAAATTAAAGGAATTTGATACAAAAAATATGTTGTTTACACGATAATTTTGCTCTAATTGAACAATGTAAACAACATGATTTATTGTTTGTTTTGATTATTGCTAATCTATCAGACGTATTTATCTTTATTTAATGCCATAAAGTTCAAATTTGGCGGATTTTGTTGGCCATTTCTAAAATAAATCCTCACATTATTACCCTCCATACGTTTTAAAGTAATGAAATTCAAAATTGGCGCGTAATAACTGCTAATACCAACAGAATAAAGTTCCTAAATCATTGCTAATTAGTGGATATAAGAAAATTTCGATTTAATTAAAATTTGGTATCAAGCAGGCTCGATAGTACGTAATTCTTATAGAGAGCGCTGTTTTATCAACAAATTCCCCATTTTTCAAATTTATATAGATGGCGGTAGTTTATGGCAAATTTAGTTTAATTTTTGTAGTAATTGAATTCAAAATTGGTGCATTAAAGCTGATAATACCAACAGCATAAATAATAACAGAATTTCTATTTAATTTAAATTTGTTATCAATTAAGCCAATTATTGCCAACATAAATTTTAGTTTATTAGCTGTTGTCTTACGATAGAGGACGCGCTCATCAACCAATTCCTCAAACTATTGCTATAACTACGTTTTCAGTTAATGATTATTTTCAACAATTTATATAGAGGTCGCTGTTTTTTGCGGGAAATTCAAACAAAATTTTAAATAAAATCTTATTTATTATGTAATTTGATTACATGTGTTTGTAAATATGATTTTTTCGTAAATCCCTTATTACAAATCTCACAAATGTACGGTTTTTGTTCATTATGTATTTTCAAATGTCGATTTAAACTTGTTTTCAAATAGAAACCTTTATTACATATCGTACAAATATATGTTTTTTCACCATTATGTTGTGTTTGTTTATGTAATTTTAAACTGGTACGATGTGTAAATGTACAATTACATAAATTACATTGAAATGGTTTTATACCAGTATGTAATAATAAATGTTCAGATAAATGGGATTTTTGTGTAAATTGTCTACCACATATATCGCAAATAAATGGTTTTTCACCTGTATGTTTTCTTAAATGTAAATTGTATGTTTCTTTATATGAAAATGTTTTATTACATTGTAAACATTTATATGGTTTTATATGTTTATGTGTGATTAAATGTTTTGTTAAACTTGATTTATAATAAAAGTATTTACCACAAAATTCACATTGATAACGTGTCTTATTATTATGTAGATATAAATGACGATTTAATGATTGTTTTGATAAGAAACTTTTACCACAAACATTACATAAAAGTAAATCATTATTATTATCATTATTATTGGTAATTACATCTTCAATTTCAATTTGTATTTGTTCAACAATACCATCTTGATCAGATTGAGTATTGTTGCTATTTTCATCAATTTTCTCTTGTAATTGTTGATGAAATTTCAAATCAACTTGTAACACCGATTTTCGGAAATTATCAAAATTCAACAATTTCTCATAACAATACAAACACACCAATTTCGGTAAAGGATCATCTACTGTTATCTAAAAATCAAAAAAAATTGTGTAGAAATTGATAAAACAACTGATAACAATACTACTGTGATTCCGGTTAATTTATCAATAATTTCCGGTAATTTTATATGATCATGTTGGTCTGGAAATATAGTTTTACAAAAATTCAAGGATATTTCTATTGAACACAATCGACACAAATCCATTTTCGTTAATTATTCTCAAGTGAAAATACAATTTTAGAAAACAACTCATAACATAACCTCAAAATGTAAAAAGCGGGAAAACCTATAAAAAACACTAGAATAGCATATTTCTGATCGAAATCGATAAATTGTTGAAAATATTGTAAAATTTTACTAATTTCTCATGGAATAGTATTATGTAATTGTTGAAAAACAACAAAAATTATACAATAATTTTAAAAATCGCGCCTTTTGTAGTTATTTGCAAATTAATTTGTTAGGTGTCGCTAGGGTTCTCCATAATCTGTCACAATAAACAAAAACCAGTGGCGTATCTAACATGAATAATAAATACTTTATAATAAAAATGCTTTTTTACAATCTTCTGCTTAATGTTATCAATTGTTTGTTGTTATTAAAACGTAAATCGGTCATAATAAACAGATTACATTATATTATATCAATTTAATTGTAGCTCATTAAGGTAGAGAGCTACCATTATCCATAAATAATTTTGGACTATTAATACGTAATAAGACGACGTAATAGATGATGTCATAATTACGCCTACTATTATCAAAAGTTTAGCAATCATATTTATGACGTCATTTTATTAACACCTACACCTATCTATGAATTAATAACTACAAATAGACAATGCCGATTATATCCTGGATTATGTAACAATTAAAATTATTCATAATTTCTCTAATAATAGATAGAAAAAAAAAATCAATCATTATCTATAAATAGTATACATGTAGTAGGTATAGGTGGGTCTAGAACTTGTTTTGTTATTGTATATTCACTGTTACATTATTCTTTTTTGGCAATTTGGCAAATTTCAGATCAAGTTTGTTTGTTTTGATTGTATTTTGTTTTTGTAATAAATTAATGAAAGTCTCCATGGCAACTATAACAGCTGTTTTATATTAATAATCCATGCCTACTATGATACACAAAACCTGATAACTTGATTTTGTATGGCTTTTTATAATAATAACGACCATCATGGCCTACTATATGACAATTACAAATCAACAACAACACAGTGGTCGATTGATATTTACACGGATCCGGATATAAATCTTAGAAATAGAAGATAGAAAAAAAAAGGTATCAAATAGAATGAAGGCCACGATCTAAATCCGTCTAGTCAAAATATTCGATAAATAACAATAGTTTAACAATTATTATTATTATTATTATTATTATTATCATTAGCATTATTATTATTATTGGTGTTCCATTGTTGGTAAACTACTCCTTCTTTGGATTTCCCCAAATTATATCGGTTGTATTATGGTTTTATGCTTTTGTTTTTCAGTTTACAATTAAAGTGAAACTTGTGTGCTGAATACTTCTTCAGTTTTAAAAACAGTTGTCTTTGTTCACTTTCTAGTGATAACTCTTATCATTTTTTTGGTATATATGTGTTTTTATCAAAAAATCTAACAAAACTTGACAGCTATCAAAAGGCGCTTCCCGAATAATAATAATAATAATAATAAAAGTAAATGAATAATGATGTGTATGATGAGATAACTGGTAGTGCAAGCTTGACAGCAATTGTTGTGTGTTTAATTTATATTTAAATCCCTGAGTGTATTTTTTTGTATAGAAAGTGTAACTTTATATTATAAGAAAAAGTGTACAGTGTAACAATTTCTATGTAATGTTCTTATATTTGGTCTAATATTCGATATACAAGACTGGATAGTTTTTTGCACTAATTGTAAGTTTATACAAATAATTAAAGATTGTTGTACAAGTATTATTCAAGTTATTGTACAAGTTGTTTTAAAAATTGATCAAGTATTTGTACAATTTCTTTTCAATTTCAAATAATTTCTAAAAATCCATATAAAAAATTTTAATATTATGTTCCCCTTTTTTGGGATATACTGTATATTGACAAAAAATCTATGATTTTCTGGATATAAGCAATGTTTACATATTCGGATCGTATCATAAACCAAGCATATACAGTATGTCCGTTTGTTGGTCCGGAAAATACGTACTTTTTTTCTTCTGTAGATTATTAAGTGGACATTGTGAATATATTTCCAGTTTTTACATTCGATATTTAGATGGCTTTTGCATTTCGACTTTGTACAACTAACCATTTTATGTTAATTACTTTAATGATACTATCCACCATCAAGGTTGTGTGCAAAATTATAGTGCATCTAGTTTTAATGGCTCAACTTGACCAACAACAATATCAAGTCGAGGTATTCGCTGCCCATAGCAGGATATAACGTAACGCCTCCACATCCTTAGTTTGTTTCTATACATAGTGCTATAGCTATCGTACTAGTAATTTCTGCCTTTCAAATATTTGCATGCGTGGTGGTCCCAGCTTTGTCACTGCCTAGTTCCTGTTTTGTATTCTTATATTGTGTGGAAAATTTTTTATATCGGCATTTCATAATATTTACACACATCTGTATTGTTTACTCATCAATTTATGTTAATTAACACTCTTATTGTTAATAACAAATCAACTATTGAACATTATAAGAATAACAATAACTACACGATTTCCTGCTTTACATTACTATAAAGCTCGATTTATTTACAATTAGATTTGAAGGCATACGTAGCGTTATTTGCGTTCGCTTCAACTAGAGTCAGGTTTGAGGGTAGCTTAAGTATTTAGATTTAATATCGATAGTTTCCTTTGTCTTGACGGTCCGTTATATCGAAGTAAACATGTTAGAAAAATAGAAATAAGATGTAAAAATACGCATACAGATTGAAACAGAAACATTGCATTAACTAGAGGGTTAATGACAGTGGTGCAAACGGTCATCAATTTCTGTCTTTGTCTTATTTACAGCAAAGTCAATAACAGTAATTTCGTAGTAAACAAATCTCAAAAAAAGAGAAGAGAAAATTTTCAAGAACTATCAAGCTTGGAATTCACGTTTACAACGTAAACATTCGAGATTTTACAATTTATATCTCGATATAACGGACATAAAACACTAATTATAAAAGAATGCATACAATTTTATGATAACCGAATCATCAAATTATAAATAATTCAACCTCAATGAGATGTGATACAGTTTGATGGCGTCGTTACACTTTTACAAACAATAATGTGTAGGATACGGTAAAACCGCAGGAAAACCCCCAACTGTGTACACAAAAAAAAAAAACACTAATTTTCCCGGTGTGATTGTTGCAGAATTCCACAACGTAAACGCTATACAATGATTCACAATTTGGATTTTAAAGATTTTTGAACGGATGCAGTTGTTCTGTAGACCCTCCAAAAAAATTAACATTGTCACTTTAGAACAACAACAACAACAATGTCGAATAGTGCAGTAATAATAACATTAATAATTTATTTAATAACAACAATAAATAGTGTACAATTACAAGAATTAAAAAGTCCATGTCCGAATGTTTTCCAATATCAAATGGATAATAATCAAGATTTGTATGGATTGATTAGTGTAATATCAGCAAATGAGAATATTTTACAAATAAATGTTGAATTCTCAGTTGGTAATCCTGTTAATGTGAGTATTTGCAATTGTTTTTTTTTCTATTTTGAGAAATCATCGAGGACAGCCTGTATATTTCCCCAAAATACATCTTGTATTGATTTCATAGCCTACTTTGATTTTAAATAATTGCACCCATATCATAGGTGACTTGATTGTCAACAATTAAAAGAAAGTTGAATTTAATATCGCGACAATCACGTCCTGTTAATAGAGATAGAAATCATTTGTTTCAAGGGCAACTTTAAAAGACATCAAGATGAGGTAATTTTGGAAAAATATACAGGATGTCCTTGATGTTTTGGCAAATTTTCGTTAACCAGTTTTCTGGATTTTCCAAAATTTCCAGAATTTCAATGGTGAAATACAATTATTAACACCCAAATATCGTGTAGTTGATGATTTGAATGAAGGTCGACCGATACGTTATAAAGTGATCTTTCCAGGATGGCAACAAATACCACCACAAATAACGAAAATCTTTGTTAATGGACAATTGATATGTTCCGGTCCGAAATTATCACGTAATAATAAATTGTTATTTGCGGTATAGGACGATTTCTTCCCAAGTCGAAGACACCTGGATTGTTTCGGTGCAATCGTTGCTTCGACTTAGGGTGACTTAAGTGAGATCGGAGCAATCGTCTTATGCCCATTATTTCATTTCAATTAACACTAAATGTTATTGTTTTTCATTATAGCAAATCCATGGATAACAGTTTTGACAACAATCAGTCTACAACATCGTCTAACATTGAAGATAAGTCCATTGAATTCAGATGATAATGGTTTAAATCAACGTAAACCGATACCAAATGGTTATCCAACAAAACCTAGCAAAAACCCATTTTTAACAAATACAGAAATCTTACCAGATGATTTTAATATAAATTTTAATCCAAAACCAGCGAAAGAACCAACAACACCACCACCACCACCAAAGAATAATAACAATTTTGCTAATAACCCATTCTTGAATTCTTGGCTAAATAATAATAATAATAATGATGAAATTAATTTTACCATAACTACTGCGAAACCAGTTAATTGGAACCAGTTCGTACCAAATGGTAAGTAATGGGAAAAAACCATTTTCGGTAGTCCACAAGAAGTCCAAATCCAACATTAAAGATTATCTCCTCTACCCATCCTTTAACTCAATATTGCTCAGTTAAGTTAAAGGTTATCAAGAGGGTGATGGCAACGAGAACGCCGTTATGGTTGTCCAAAATGCCACTTTCTCTTCTTCTCAGATAAAGGAGCATAGGCGACCTCCTTAGAGTACTCAGAGTATATATTCCTCCAGCTAGTCCAAAAATCATGCTCTTCTATCCAACCGTCATGGTTGTCCAAAATACCACCCTCATTTTTTCTCAGATAGAGGAGCATAGATGACCTTCTTAGCGCTATCAGAGCATATACTCCTCCAGCTAATGCTAAAATCATGCTCATCTACCGAATCCTTAACTCAATATTGCTCACTTAAGTTAAAGATAATTAAAAGAGTGATGGCAAAGAGAAAATGGTCGTCCAAAATGCCACCTTCTCTTCTTTTCAGAGAAAGGAGCATAGGCGACCTCTTTAGAGTTCTCAGAGCATATATTCCTCCAGCTAGTCCTAGAATCATGCTCTTCTATCCAATCGTCATTGTTGTCCAAAATGCCGTTTCTTCTTCTTCTTAGATAGAAGAGCATAGCGCTCTCAGAGCATATACTCCTCTAGATAATCCTGATATCATATTCTTCTACCCAACTGTTATGGTTGTCCAAAATGCCACCCTCTTTGTTTCTCATTGTCAGATAGAGGAGCATAGGCGACCTCTTTAACGGTATTTGAGCATATACTCCTCCAGCTAATCCTAAAACCATGCTCTTCTACCCAATCCTTAACCCAGTATTACTGTTATAGTTGTCCAAAATGCCACCCTCTCTTCTTCTGTCTAGTCCTTATCTACCTTATCATTCCAAAAATCTTCATCTCTACCACAATTGGAGTAATTACCATTAAATTTTCTTCTCTAAATTGCAGTAACTCTACTGGATGACAATTCACAATCCAATAAACCCAGCAATCCACCTGTAATAGAATCGAATAGTAATTTCCAACCATCATCAACAACAACAACAACAACACCAACAATACAACCACATGCTGATATTTGTGGTTTACCTGTAGTTTCGAATCCATTAATAGTAAAAGGTCATTCAGTGCCACGTGGTGCTTTCCCATGGTTAGCAGCTATGTTCCATGTTAAAGATACTGGTCCAGAATATAAATGTAGTGGTACATTGATAACAAAACGTCATATATTAACAGCAGCCCATTGTGTTAAAGATGATTTACATAAAATACGTCCATCTGATATTTTATTTGTTTTGGGTAAATTAAATATAAAACGTTGGACAATGTTGGATGGTGAACGTAATGTAGAAGCTGAACGTATTTATGTACATAATGATTATCATTCACGTGTCTCAGATGCTGATATAGCTATAGTTTTATTAAATGATGATATCACATTTAATAGTTTAATAAGACCGATATGTTTATGGACGGAAATTGATGATTTAGATTTAATTGTTGGACAAAATGGTAAAGTTGTTGGTTGGGGTAAAGATGAAGATGGTATTATTAAAGCTGAAGAACCAAAACAAACAACAATACCAATTGTTAGTCAAGAAACATGTTTACGTTCATCGGAAGCATTTAAATATATTACATCGAATAGGACATTCTGTGCTGGTCGTAGAGATGGTACTGGACCATGTAATGGTGATAGTGGTAGTGGTTTTATAATGAAACGTAATGATAGATGGACATTAAGGGGTGTTGTTTCTGTTTCAACATATGATTCTACAAAACAAATGTGTGATTTAAATAATTTTGTTGTGTTCACAGATGCCAGTAAACATAGAAATTGGCTGTTATCGATTATTTCAAAAAATAATGAATAAACTATTTATTATCATTATTATTATTATTATTCTACCATTCTTTATGAATAGCTCAAAGGGATGTTTGAGCATTTCCGCTTATACTCATCTTTGAGACGATTGTCGATCACTTTGCACTTTTGGCACTTGCACAACTTTGTGCACAGTTTTTTGATAAGGTCCCCTTTAACGCATCATCATTGTTGCAAAAGTCCAAAATACGTCTTTTGCCTTCCTATTGCTTCCGCCTATAATGGCTCCTTTCTCTTTGTTGTATCTGGATGTTGTAAATCTGATTGACGCCACATGTTCGTATGCCTTTCCAAAATACATCAAGCATTAAGTTGCCTTGATAGAGAAAGTTTAGTTGTATTATACAGACTGTCCCTATCATGATAGACGTTTAGGAAAGAATGGGTTTTTGGAACATTTGCATGAGTTGCTCCCAAAACCCGATTACTTGAATGCTTCTACGGATACACAAGGTCTAACTTACAAACTATTCCATGATCTAGCGTCTTGTGTCAGTCTTTTATTTCTATTTTGATCGTACATATAGAGCAATCCTCAACATTCTAAAGTTTACAAATTTGTTTTCGTGTTACCTGTTCAAAGACAACTAACACATGTTACCCTTGTACTTCACTCATTTATTTTTGTGTAATTTTAAAGAACAAAAAATCTACAGATGTAACCTTGTCTATAAATTCATCTCATCAGCAATTCTAAACTGCAATCCTCAATGTGCTCACTCAGAACACAGAAGCGAAAGTATTAAAAATGTTGGTGTTCCTCTTGATTGGATTAGTGATAGTTTTTTATCTAAGTTTCTATTGGAGAAGTCGTCATTTGTATTTTTATTCATGTAAAGTGGCCGGACCATTTTGTTTACCATTTATTGGTGTTGGATATAAGTTTATAGGAAGTCCAACAGGTATTGTTACAAAAAATTTACTGTTTTTTTTACTTCAATTGAATGTTGTAAAAAATCCAGCGGTCTTCAAACAAGCAATGAATTTCTGTGATGATTATCCGAATTTGGTGAAAGGTTGGTTTGGTCCATATTTCTTCTATGGTGTAACAAAACCGGAATATTTGGAAAAACTTTTAACACATCCAGGATCTTGGGAAAGATTTGTATTACTCAAAGGTGTAACACCTCTAATGGGTGATGGATTACTAGCATCATCAGGTAGTAGTTTGGCAATAAGTGCTTTTAATTAAAATTAAACGTTAATTTTTAGTGGCAATTTGGCGTCAACATCGTAGAGTCATAGCGCCATCATTTAATTCGAAAGTTTTAGCAAAATTTGTAGGGATTTATGCTAGGAATTCGGATATTTTAGTGGAGACACTTGAAAATTTACCTAAAAACATCATAATTGATATGTTTGCATTAGCAACAAATTGTACGCTTGATGTTATTTGCGGTAAGTTTAGCAAAATGTTCTGCATAACAATTTCATTTTGTATTTGATAGAATCACTTTTTGCTACTCAAATTGATGCCCAAATCAATAATGAAGCGTATGGATTACTCTTCAGCAAGTAAGTATTAACTCAAAAATGATGCCGAAATATTTGGAAAATTTTCAACTAGTGTTTCTTCACCAGATGGATCGATATCTACTTTCTTAGATTTTTCAAAATTTGGTACCAAAGTGATATGTTATTTAGTTTCTCAAAACATTACAAACAACAAATGCAGTATAACGAAGAAATACGTAAACTTGCAAAAATGGTAATTCTTTGTCTTTTGATTAAAAGCTTTTTTGCATAAACAGAGCTATTTCTGCAGATTATTCAAACAAAACAAGAAGAACTTCAAAATCGAAGCGAACAAACAAATATCAACGATAATGAAGGTCAGTAAAATGAAAATTTCCATGATTTCAATTCCTTCCAGCTTATTTTCCAATTTACGTACAACTCAGCAGTGTGAGCTGAATTAAAAGATACTAAAGATGGATTTTGAGAAGTACAAATCTTTTGATTGTTAACTCTCTAATGTAGTGTTAGTAAATTGTATTTTTGCTACACAGATGATAGATGGAAGCCATTATTGGAGCATCTATTAGACTTCAAAAAGCACAACCTCAGTTATCAAGAGGTTGAAGATGAAATCATCACTTTTATGATGGCTGTAAGTTGAATAAAACTTTAAAAACATTAATTACAATTGGAAAACTATTTAGGGAACAGACACTACTGCTACGACTTTGTGTTTTGCAATGCTTCTTCTAGGAATTGATCAAAAAATTCAGGTTTTTCCAATAACCAAAACAATCAATTATTGTAATTCTAAAATTTTAGGAAAGATTATATAATGAAGTTATAGACGTTTTGGGCCATGATCGACCTGTAGAAAACGATGATTTGCCAAATTTGAAACTCACAGAACGTGTTATTAAAGAAACATTACGGTTGTTTCCAGCTGTACCTTTTGGTGGACGGGAGCTCATTCAAGATGTTCCTTTAGGTTTAATATAAGTTTATTCGAGTTATTATTAAAATATTAACAAAAACAACTTTATAGATGATGGTATAACTCTACCAAAAGGTTCACAAGTTGTGCTAGTTCATTGCCACATACATCGTAATGAAAAATATTGGCCTGATCCATTGAAATTTGATCCTGATCGCTTTCTACCAGAAGAGATTGCAAAACGGCACCCATACACTTTTATACCATTCAGTTATGGTCTAAGGAATTGTATTGGTAATTCTATTCATCCACCTATCTAGTACCTTTGCTATTCTAATTTATGATCTTTTTCTAAATTATAGGTGGCAAATTGGCTATGATGTTATTGAAAACTGTATTACCAACAATAGTAAGACGTTTCAAAATCACAACTGATTATAAAAAAGTAGAAGATGTAGAATTACAAGTGAGTATAGTACTGAAACCTAAAGATGGATACAAGATTTCTTTGATGTCCCGATAAAGGTCAGCATTTGACTTTTCTTCTTCGTCTTCTTCTTCATCTTCATTGCATTACTTTTATCTTGTTAGCATTTTTGTTGATCTCTGTTACAGATGTAAAATTACTGAAATTAATTGCAAATTAAAGTTGATTGTCTGCTCGTATCTTGCTTCTTTCAATAAAGTACCTTAGTAACCCTTCATGGACCTCAGTTTTATCTTACTGTAATAGATTTTCATCTTACACAATAGATTGAATTAATCAATTAAAATTATAATTAAAACTCCATTATGTTAAAATTTCCTAATTACCTTAATTATTATTATATACGAGTCAAAACAACAATTAAATATTTATTTGTTTATCAAAGGTTAATCAATAAATTACACAAAATCAGTTACTGGAATGCCTGAAGGACGGAAGGAATACTTTATGCATCTTTTGCTTACAACTACACTAGACACTGTTACATAAATGCACACAAAAAAAAAATATCCGTATTCTTTACTTAATGAACTATGACACACAGAATTCCACTAGCCAGAATTCTACAGCGTACTCCTTATTTCATGCTTTCATTTATATAAGTGAAGGATTCACCATTAATAAATGACTAAAGGTCAGTGACACGATACGGCCGTATTTATCACACTTGATATTGAATGAAGAAGGTCATGCATAGATCAGCGAACGTATTATTGCATTTTTTGTTTAGTTGACATTGAAAGTGCCATTTCAAGCATTAAGTTATCGTAATAGAGAAAGCTGTATTATACAGACTGTCCCATAGTGATGCATATTGGAAAATCATTAGTAATGAAAGAAACTGAAAGCAAAATTGCCTCATTTTCCAACTGATAACATTATTTTTGGCATGGATACTACAGCAATTAGACAGTAGTATTTCAAGAAAAAAAAAAAGAAATGCAAAAACCAGAATTCATTTTCAACACAGTGAAAGGTTATCGATACATGAAAAACTTGTATTTTCATTGTTGGCATTCACAAAACTACTTTGTGCTTGTTGATCAAGGTGATGTTCGTTTTTTTTTTTTGGTCAGAATTCGAACGTTGAACTTAGAATGGACTTATTGCATTCTGTTAACCTTAACAAGTGTTTAGATAACCTTGAAATAGTTTAGCGACCATGCAGATGCATCGATGCAGGTAGCAAAAATCTAATTTGCATAATTCATTTCGACAATACTTTTATTTTTATGCCATCTATTTGATAGGGTACGATTACACTATCAAGTTATACTTTCATTAAGTGCAAGAAGGATAGAAATGCAAAACAATAACTGTTTCTGTTCTTCTTTATCCGAGCTTCTAGGTTTTCCAAACAACCCAAAATCTATAAACGTCTCCTCTGGTTGACCATTCCAAGATAAAATGCACATGTTGACCTTGCAGCCGTTTCAGCACCTGTTAAACGATTTGCGTAAAACTGAAGAAAAAAAAACAACAATCCAGCCTGTTGCTTTTGTTTTTTCAATTTTACGCAGCCTTGCCTATATATTCCTCTCAACTGCCATTATTGGACACAATCATCTTTGTGTTTATTCAGAAAACATAAGTTGCAGTACTAAAAATGTTGGTAGTGTTGCTCTTAATTGGATTAGTGATAGTTTTCTATATACGTTTCTATTGGAAATGTCGACATTTATATTTTCATTCTTGTAAAGTCCCAGGACCACTTTGGTTACCATTTATTGGTATTGCATACAAATTTGCTGGCAAACCAACAGGTATTACTGCAAAATATAATAATGTTATTTTAATTTAAAGTTGCAAAAATTCCAGACGTCTTCAAACAAATATTGAATTTATTTGATGATTATCCGGATGTATTGAAAGGTTGGATCGGTCCATATCTTTTCTATGCTGTTTCAACGCCTGAATATTTTGAAAAAATTGTAAATCATTCTGGTGCTTTGGAAAGATTTGAATTGCTCAAACGTACACGACCTCTAATGGGTGATGGGTTACTAGCATCATCAGGTAATTGTTTCACAGCAAGTTTGTGTAAATAAAATTAAATTTTAGTTTTTAGTGCCAGTTTGGCGTCGACATCGTAGATCTATAGCACCAACCTTCAATTCAAAAGTTTTAGCAAAATTTGTAGGGATTTTTGTGAAAAATTCGGATATTTTAATGGAAAAACTTGATAATTTACCTAAAAACAACATAATTGATATGTTTGCATTAGCGACAAATTGTACGCTTGATGCTATTTCCGGTAAGTTGAGCAGAAAGTCTTGCATAACAATTTCAAAAATAAAATCATCATTTTTGTGTTTGATAGAATCACTTTTTGGTACTCAAATTGATTCCCAAATCAATAACAACACTTATGGACTACTCTTTAGTAAGTAAGTACAACTTAAAATTTGGCTGATCCTTGGAAAATTTCTAATTTTTGTTTTTTTCGACAGATGGATCGATATTTACTTTCTTAGATTTTTCAAGGTTTGGTACTACAGCGATTTGAGTTTTAGTTTTTCCAAATATTACAAACAACAAATGCAGTATAATGAAGAAATACGTAAACTTGCAAAAATGGTAAGTTTTTGCTTTTGATTAGTAGCGTTTTTTTTGCATAAACAAATCTATTTCTAGATTATTCAAACGAAACAAAAAGAACTTCGAAATCCAAGCGAACAAATAAATGTCGATGATGAACAAGGTTAGTAACATTAATATTTTTATTACTTTAAGCTTATTCACTAGGATAACAAACAATTAAGGTGAGGACCAGGAGGAGGTATACATAAGATAGATTTTGAGATGCACAAATCTTGTAATCACCTTTATACTGATCTAGTGTTACTAAATTGCTATTTTGCTACACAGACGATAGATGGAAACCATTATTGGAGCATCTATTAGACTTCAACAAACACGACCTCAGTTATCAAGAGGTTGAAGATGAAATTATCACATTTATGTTGGCTGTAAGTCCTAATCAAACAGATTGAAAACAATTTTGAAATTAA